>KN503202.1:0-10456 GCA_000787155.1 Scartelaos histophorus | reverse complement strand
CACAGCTAGTTCTCATGACATCACCACCCAGCGGGAATGCAGCGCTCTGCCCCATCAAAACCCTGTCCAGCAGCCTGGAACTCACATATCACTGCAAAGCACATGCTGAGTGATTTATGCACATGCACGTTTTAGAGCAAACTACAGTTTTATTGGATTGTTTTGCTAATTTATTAATATAGTTATTACTTTTTGGATTAACTCATTAGTTGGTTAAATTGTGAAAAAAATTGTGAATAAGATATTTTCTAATAAATTTGGCCCAGTGTGTATTTGCAAAAAAGAAGCTTTTTCATAAAAAAAAAAAAACAAACACTAAATGCATGTTTCCTCTATCATTATGATATAATCATATTTTTTTGTCTGAGTCATATAATCTCTTCTCTCAGCACATGGCATGTTTTGTAGATGATTTATTACCTCATTAGATAACAATTATTGCATTAATTAATTTGTTGTGATTAATCAATTAACTTAATAACTGATTAATCTTGGCAAAGCTTGACTTTTGGCAAAACCTAAATAGATTTAGACTACCGATTCTCTGTATATTATGATTCCCCAGCACTCACATGTGAAAATAAGCTTATACAGACGTCGCTGTAGATGTTTGCTCAGCACTGACAAATGTGATTTAGTGCAATTACTGTCAGACATAACAAATTAATTTTCTCTAATGTCACACAGTGTTCTGATTGTGTTTCATCTGCCTTCTGCTTTGCTTACTTGTTCTGCAGCCCTTATCGCTAGCAGCATGTTTAGGTCAGTTTTCTCCCATCATTTCTCATGCGCTCGTATCTCCCCTGCCCTGGGCCATCCACAGAGTCAGACCACACAGAGCAGTGAGGACAGACGTGTGAGGAGAACCAGCTGAACCTAAACTTGGATCACCTATGAGAAACGTTTGTGTTGATGGGTGTGGAGACATGGGAAATTACGCACTAGTGCATTGTATTGGTGTTTGTCGGAAAAGCCCTATTGAAGCGCTCTCTCCTTCCTTCTCACAACTCTCTCATCCTGTTTTCATCCCTCCATCACACCCAGGATTATCACAGCCATCTTAATCACAGCCTCTTCCTCCTCTAGTTTATGTCATGCCTTGCTCCATCACAACCCGTCAGTGCATTTTCTGTCAATACTCTCCTCTGGCTAGTGTTTCACTCGGCCTGCTGGGGAATGGAGCTGGGGACAGGAAGCAGCTTGGCTCCCAGACAATGGAACACATCAAAAAGCAGCACCAGCCTCACCAGCTTCACACACACAGAGCAAGACAAACAGGACATTCCAGCTGCCGGCTGCACCGGATTCCTCGCCTTGGCTAATCTGAAACGGAGAGTGAGACTGGGAGTGGAGCGGAGCGGCCGGGGGAGAGAGAGGGAGATGTGGGGAGTCACACTGAGGGTGAGCAGGATACTGATACTAGGATCTAGAGAGCTCCAACTGGACAGGAAGCAGGAAGGGGAAAGTGGGAAGCTGGGATAAACAGAGGTACAAAATATATGTTTAGAGGAAGTGATGAAATACAACATGCATTCAATCAAAATCTCAGAGACTTGATTTCAGTTTGGAGGCCGTACAGGCATTGGACAATAAAATGATCATCTGTTAGACAGAACAGGTTTATGAAGCATAGATAATTCACTATCTCATGCAGACATCTTAAAACACACTGTTGGCACCCTCTAAAACTGGCTGCGTTCAACATCCAAAGAAGAATAAAGCCTTTTGAAGACAGAAAATACAGACGATCATAAAGGGCAGCAGCTTTATATTATTTCCAGACAACCAGGTCTAAACTCGCTCGCACGGCTCTCACCCCCGAGGGACCCACAAGAGCTCACACAAACACTAACTTCTCCACTTGAACCTCAGCTCTTTCTCAGATCTACTGTATACATTGCACCACACACACAGATATGCATCATGTGTGCACAGTGCAGGTGTCACTGCACTGCAATGTTGTCCTGGGGCCCAAGCGATTGTGGGAAAAGAATAAGAACAATATTTCAAAACCAGACGCTCTGAATGAGGGTTTGTATGTGTCCTGATCTAACTTTAAATGTTTTATTACTGCAAATGTGCCTCCTTGAGAAACACTAGTCTAGACAAATCCCTGATGGTAATCTACTACTGTTTTATGAAATGATGTTATCTTTTCCTTGCTGTTTTCTGTTCTGGCCTTGATATTTTCTGATTTTGGGGCAGGAAATCCCTGACTAGAGCCAGAAAACATCATGGTCATGATGTACTTGCAGACTCATTCATAAACATGCACAGTGGTGTGAAAAGTATGACAATAGCCCTTCCTGATGGGACTCCCCATGCAGACTGACACAGAGACAGCAAGTCGCCGATCAAGTGAAAACAAGCAGGAAGATGTCCAAGCAAACCCTCACTACAGCCTGGACACACAGAGCTTCTGTCAATAACTGCGGATGCTTCTGACCATCCAAAAGTAACAATACTTAAAGCAGTAAGTTCTCAAGCACTTTCTCAAGCCAGCTTTGTAAGCATAACAGCGACGCATAACCCTCACCGCACACAGTGGGAAATATTTGGGATGGTTTTCCTCGGAATGTCTTGGCGTGCCTGAGGAATGCCCCCCTCCCCACCATGTCCCCCTTTCCCCTTTCTCTGTCGCTTCTCGTCATATCTGTGAACCGCCGAGAGAAAAGGAAACAGCAGGATACACAAAGTGGACTCCTTATTTATTTGTGTAAAATGAGCCATAGGCTGTAATGGCACAATACTGAAATCAAAATCAAAATATAGTCGTCGTTTTCAATAAACATCAACGAAGAACCAGTAAATAGATTAAATCAAAGTTATGTTTATTTAGCTCAATCAAAAAATAAATAAAATCTGCATGTTGTCTCCTGGCAATGCAGTGGTTGACATACTAAATATAGGCCTCTCTCCAGCAGATACACATGCTGGTGAAGGGTAACTTTAAACGTGTCTCAACCCCTTGCATTCCTCTAGTTCTCAGCCCGCGGCTCCTTTGTAGATGAAAGCATATAGACAACAAGTTCTTCTGTTGCCTCGCCCTCCTTGCCCTGCTCATCCTCCTTTGGTGCCACTTTTCACAGCTGCGTACTTTCCCTCAGCGTATATCTCACAGGTTAAATTACAATGTTGAATTCTTCTCATTAAACAAGAGATTTCTTTCCCAGTTCTATATGCTTCAGTTTGTGAGTCCCGTCCTATCACCTCTGCGCTCAGTCGTCCTGTCACCGCGCTCCCCCACTCCCCCACCTCGCTCTCTCCCACCCTCCCTCTCACGGTGTGGCAGTTCCTGTTGCTCTTGTTTTCACTTCCCCAGTAGTCGGGTGCGTGGGAACCAGCGTTTCTGCTGCAATAGTGTCGAGTCTAAAACGGTGTGTGCGTGCCTGTTACCCTATCCGGACGGGGACACTGACCTGAATGCACTTCAGGATCAACAGGGAAATACAGCCAGATCTGCAGAGGATCAGTGAAGGGAGAGACACATCAAAGCATTCAGCTGTAAAGTATTTGTCTATTCTAGGGGAGAAGGCAGGTTTGGACTTCAGTGTTTACTAAACAGTTCTAACACTCATAAGATTTTGCCAGTGCCAACACAACACAAATATTTCTCATTTATTTCCACCATTTTGTGATCTTACTCTTATTCACTAATGTATAAATCTCTCAGGCATTTTAGAAAATATTTGAATACACAAAAAAAGGATGTGGCATTGGCTGTGGTTTCATTTTTGCTTACCAAGCTCCAGGTGGCTCCATTTCATATGTGGCTTTACAGTGCAGTTCCATTTTCAAACCTGCTACCAATTTTACTTTTACAGTTTTAGACAAACTATATGAAAAAATGGAGATATTTGCAGACACCATTTTCCTCATCCCAGTGCAAGTATGCAGTAGAGCACAGACAAACAGGAGGCCCTTCTACATTTCACTTCCCCTCTTGGGGTCTCTGGTGGAGACGCATTCCAAAGCCTCCAAAATCTGTGTGGCCTATTGATACACAGACCCAAACATTAACCCCTTCCCTCCGCAGTCCTCACACACGTCTCCGGTTAATCTCCCGTGCTCTTGTCTTTTTCTACTTCTCTTTCCTCGCAGCATTCACCGGTGTGTATGAGGCATAGCCACCCAGACAAAGGCCGAGAAACTAACCCATCCGATGCTAATCAGAGAGCTTTACAATCAGATAACAAAGGGGTGAACTTCGCCTGGGTGGGCCAAAGAGCTGCCCCTGGGGTGAGACTCGTCTTTCCCAAACTCACTCATACACAAATCAGGTCCATCCAACGGTTAGTGTTAATTAACAACTGCATTTGATCATTATAAAAGAACAGCAGTGTACTTGAGCTGGATACCTACTGTTACAGTTCTTCTTCACTGAAAGGAACCATAGTAGGGCTACACACACACACTGATGTACACACAGTGTGCACACAAACCCATATCTTCAATCACACAAGCCAGAAAATACAACAACATGCTAGTAATCTGATTTTGTGGTGCCCTCATCAACCTAATGAGAAGATGCATCACGATCATCATAACAACACTAAGAGATCACAAAGTTATGAGGGTCCCATTTGTGTGTTGCTTGAGCAAATTATTTCTCACCTTTTAAAATGAGCCAAAAATGGGCAATACAGTTTTCTATCATGTGGCCCCATGATCCTCTTAAGACAACAGAGCAATGAGGTGGTCCAACAGAGTTTGAGCATTTTAGTTCAGAGACAAATGTACCTCATCTTGACACCACTGAGGCCCCCTAGGAAGAGCCGACCAGAACACCCAAGGTTTAAAAATGTCCCCCTCCCAAACAGTGCCACACACAAAAACACAACAGGCTGACAGAGCACACACAGGTTCTTCTAAACAGCCACCCATGGAGACATCCACAGGTCAGCCACTGTAAATTCTGCCCTGATGGATGCCTAACAAACAAGCTCTCCAGACTTCACACATCTCACTAAGTAGGGCCGGGCTGAATGCAGAGCAGCCCATTTACAGAGTATCTTAGAGCCCAGACAAGAGTTTGTGTCATTGACGAAAAGGTACTTGGGTGATAATGCTGCTTTCATTCTGGTCCCTATAGAACTTCACACAACCATGAGTTGAATGAGGTCATCCAGACTGTTTTACATATCTTAAAGGTATGAGAAAAAACATGCAAAAGATACTTTTGTGAACTAGTATTATTACTAATGGACTACTGCTTCATTGCCAAGCCACTACGGGACAGTTATTCTATTTTATTCTCAGGTACTAAGTATTAAACAATAACATACACAGGTCATTGTTTTGGCTGATTGGTTGCTTCACAGCAAGAAGGTTCCGGTTTTGATCCCCAGGATGCTCAGTCCTTTCTGTGTGCAGTTTACATGGGTAAAATATCCTCTTTAAAGTATGTTCCCTGCAGTGCATATTGTGGAGGTGAATATATATTTCATGTTCCATAATTGTACTGCCTCACAGCTTGACACATAACATTTTCTCAGAATTGTAAAGTGACGGGTATCTTTAAAAAGGCCCATTGTGTTTCCCTTTTACTGTATTAATTTCTTCCCCTTTTCATTGCTTCTTACACAATGCTCCACAGTGACCACAATCCTGGTTCTCATGATTCAAGCATTCAGTCAGCTCAACAGTGTTTTCTAACCACAAAAATATTGCCTGCGTATTGATGTTGCTTCTCACAAATAAAGGAACTGAAGTGGTTTTTCTCTTTCACACAGTAAAATTTGTCTTTATTTACCATTTAGCTCTTTTCATTTACTCTCATTTTCTGTATATTTTAACATAGTGGAAACAAAGTGGTGGCTGCTATGACTTTTGTAATTATATAGTTGTTCACATTCTCTTGTTTAAAGGACTTTTGGGTTCATATAAAAACAGAAGATGTTTTAGTACCTGACAGCGACTGAATATGTCACTGGGGGTTGGCTTGACATTGAAGTGTCTGAGGACTCGAACAGCCTGGTCCCGAGCCTTCTCCGAACAGTCCAGCAGGAGACAGCGGCCCTCGCCCACCTGAGACCGTAACTGCAAAGGGACATTTACATTTGAGTAAAGCAGTTCTGAAAACAAACATGGTAACATGGTTATGTTTAGCATGTTCTTACACTTTGGTATGGCTGTCCACAGGTGAGTATAAACCGTCCTTCCCGATGTGCCAGCTGAGAACACACCAAGAGGAAAAAATAAACAAATGCAACATACACACAAAGCTGTTGTTTTGTAGCTTTTGTTCCTCAAAAAATGTAAAGTAATCCCATTTTAATCATTTAAAACTTATATTGATACATAAATTAACCCTTCCTCTTCTGCCCCTTCTTCCTGAACAGTTTCATCTGGGCCTGGGACTGACCCCATGTGGGGGGAATATGTATTTAACTAAGGGAGGCTGTAGCTTTGAACATTATATGCATATCATGATGTTTTTTCTTTCTCTTGGTGTATTATATTTCAAGCATTTACTGACCTCTGCTGCTTTCTTGTGGTCATCAGTGTTCTCCAACATTACTACATCCACTCCTAAGCAGCGCAGGTACCTGCCCAGCCCCTGCAGCATGTTGTCACACACCACCCGGAGCTGTTGTGGGGGTACAGGGGGGAGGTCCTCACAGGACAGGAGGCCTTTCTCTGCAGCAGAACTAGGGGAGCTGACCCTTAGAGCCCCATGACATTCCTAAATGAAGAGAGACAATAATGCGATACTTAACTGATCCCCACAGGGGGATTTTCTTTTCACTTGTACCACAGTAAAGGGAGGTCAAAGCAAAGAGGGATCTATACAACAGAACCCCCGGAGCTAAAAGGCACTGCTGAAAAGTCTTGGTCAAATGCGTATCTGGTCTTCAGTTCAACAAAAAGCATCTCCGCTTTTCTCTTATCTGAAGACTCAACTTAAAAGGTAACGCTTTAACTTGATTGTCACTTGAAAGAAAATATCCTTAAAAGGTAAATTTTAGTTTGTGACAAAAGATTGAAAATAAAAAGTTATCTGAACTGAACTTACAAAACTTGCTGATGTATTGCATAACAAACATTTTCTGCAGTAAACTGCATTCGGCCTTTAGAACAGAAATAGGTACAACAGTTATTGACCTCACTGCTGTTTTCTTCTTTACTCTTCTGCTTCTTCTCTTTGACTTTCTCTGTCTGACTGGTTGAGATGGTTCGCAGGTCTGCTGGCAGCCCAAACTCTGCTGGCCTGCCTGACAGGACACTGTACACATCCACCAGACAGTAAGCATCAGCCACTGAGGGGACAGAGCGACACAAATGGGAGTTTTTTGTGTGAGAGCTGTAAGGGTTCGACGTTCCTGCGTTGAGTGACGGTGCATTCGTTAGAGCTCACCTGCATATCTAATTTGACTGACGCGAAGTGGCCGTTTCTCCCAGTTGGACATCTGCTCTGTTTTGTCCAGGGGCTGCCCCAGGACCTGCTGCACGAGCAAACTCAGGCCTTTCTCTGACGAGTCTTTGCCGACCAGCACCTCTTTAGGGCCGTTTTGTGTCCTCTTCTTTTTACTGCGCTGGATCTGTTAAAGTCATTAGAAATACAAACACAAAATAAGCCTTTTTAAAGAGGTTATTTTGGTTTTAAACAGGAAGATGTCGTAAAATAAAGTGCATTTAGTATATGGCTGTTTAAATCTCCCAGGAATGTTCCCTGACAATGTAAAATTGCTGTACCACGTATCATATTTATTACCTTATTGTAATTATTGAATTCTTATGTTAACCAGAAATTGCTTTGACAGCTACTGTTACCTTTTGGTGGACATCGAGAAGGTCCAAGACCCCTTGCATCTTGAGAGGCTGATCTATTAAACTGGGCCAAGTGGCCAAAAGACACTTGACGTCCCCTGACATCCCATAACCTGACAGGAAACACAAGACGTAGACATCACAGAAGAAGGTGAAACTGGATTTAAATTTCTAAACGTGCTTATGTAGACATTACCCAGTTTAAGAATATTTGGATGAGAAAAGAGCTTCCTGATAAAATTTAAAGTTTCTGGATGCTGACAGAAACTTTTTTGACAAAGGTCTATTAAAAAAACGTGTTCAGAAACAGCCAGCTGAATCAGAGCAACTTGAGACTGAGTCAAGATACAACCAAATGTTGGTTGCCACTCCATATCCACTCCCACGACTCCACCTTCCTTGAAGTTTGGTAATACAGACAGTAAATCTGAGTTACAGATGTCATAAAAAGAGGTCTTCAAGTACACTTGCTACCTTAAGTAAATATGCCTGGTGTTTCTGTAGAGCCTCTTGGGTGTCTACAAATATAACTTTGTCTCTGGTAAGAGGGACCTGGTAAAACTTTTCACAGTGAGATGAAGATGGCACCCAGTCTTCACTCTGTGCCGAGTCCAAAAGAATATGCCTGAAAATGGAAAATGTCAACATAAATATCTCATAGATCAGTTAAATAAATCATGTAATTTGTTGAAAAGACTTTTCAGTAGATTATTTTAAAAACAAATCACAGATGCCAGAGCAAATCCATATTTAGAGATAGATTAAGTGATCAAGAAATAATTCTGCATAGTAAGTATATCTGCACAGGAAAAATACTGACCGTAAATGTGTAGGTAACGTCTGCTGAGTTTCCCAAACTCCGTAGGGTAAGTATTCTGGAGGGATGTTGTATCTGATCGACCACTGAGCTGCTTTACGAAGACCACTATATCTGACTAACATCTCCACCAGCTGGATCTGGAGGGTCAAGTCGTCTCTCACTACAGCCTGAACAAAAGCATCCAATTATAATGAAGGTGTCTCTAATACTGACACTTTATAACCATGCAAGACTTACCTGCACAAAATCACTCCAGTTCTCCTCTGTCATTCCATTCTTGAAAAAGGACAACATAAAAAATGTAATGTTCATGACATATCTCACCATGTGAAGGAAATGTAGGTCTTTGGATCATTTGCACAAACTAAAACTACATCTTTACCTCCACAAAAGCCTTGTACATGAGGTAGCGTAAAGAGTCCAGTCTCCTTTTATACATTGCATTAGGGCACAGTGCTGCCAGATAAGAAAAAGTAAAAAACAAATGCAAATGTAACTTTCTTTAAGATGGAGGGAAACACACCTTGGTCAAGATCGTACTTCTCCACCAGTCTTATGGCATGTTTTGTTAGCATCTTGGGTTGAATTGCTCCCATGTGATGTCTGGAGAGAGAAAGCCTCGGAAACTGTCTATGAGTAAAGAAATAGCCCTCTCAAATGGGACGTCAGCGACACATGATCAAACTGTGTTCTATGTAACACATTCACACTTGTACATACATGATTATTTGGTTCAGGTCAAAATCAGGGCGACACCAAGAGTCCAGCAGAGTGACCAGTGCTTCAACAAGGTGTTTATGGCCTTTTACATAAGACTCTGCCAATGACAACTTATCTTGCAAGATGAGTGGAATACACATCTGTTAAAAGGTGGTGGAGACAAGCAATTATACTGATGCACTATGTCACTTTTCTGATGGAGAGAGCTCCACCTGCTCACGGTAAAAATGTCGGTTTTTTAGGTATTTGAGCAAATGCAAGATGGATAAATATAATGACATAGAAGGAACATTCCACACTAAGCAATGGCCCCACCAGAAACATGACATAGTGCACCCAAATATATTGGAATAACTGTTGGAATAAGAATGCTTTCTCACCTCCTCCACACTTAGTTGATCCTGTAACTTCAATTTAATGGCAATATCAACTGCCTTTAAAAAAAGAAATCGGTTTTACAATAGTTGCAGAGAATATTGTTCCTTTGAGCTGACTTTATATACCTCTTTGTAGCAGTTAAGTGCTTGCAGTTTGATAATTTGTCGTCTAAGTACAGATGAATCCAGAGTGTTGAGCTGGTAGATGTTTATAAGAGCCTCCACAAAGTTTGGCTGTGAGTCTGTGAACAGGCCCATCGCTCGCTGCTGGAGAGAACGTGCCTGTTGTTCTGGAAGAGAACTCAAGCTCACCTGGATATGGAGAAGTACACACTTACTTTAGATGAGATGAGATTAGATTGACCTTTATTCATCTCACAGAGGAGAAATTCACTTTTTACAAACTGTGCACTATGCGACTTTTTGTTCTACCACAGGGACTTCATTTTCATACATGACGTGTCTTATTTTTACTTCACGCACCACCACAGTGCACATACTTGTGTCGAGTGTACCTGAGGATGTTCTTTCATCCATGTCTGGAATTCCATGAGGATGCGGTGGCCGAGGGTGTGGCTCCGACCTTTCTGTTTGCCAGGACAGCTCTCCAGGATTGTGAGGACGGCCTCCAGGGGATCGCCGAGTTTTGAAAAGCCCTGGAGCGCAGCCAGATGGAGCTATAGCAAAAAATAACCTTGGGAATGTTCACCGAAGTAAAATGTAACATGTAAAAATGTATAACACCAACACTAAGCCATTTAAAAAAAAT
>KN503200.1:6031-13871 GCA_000787155.1 Scartelaos histophorus | reverse complement strand
ATTGAATTGAATATAATGTAATGATATTTGTGTGTACACGTAGTTCAGTGACCATGCAGTGACCTGTGTTGTTTTAGGCCAGTGCACATTCAGGTTAAACCCTTTACTGTGTTAGCGGTTCACCTTATCTACAGCCCAGTGTCTCTTGTCTCTCTTTCTGCTGCAGCCCTCATCTCTTTGTGTGCATCTATGTGTGTGTGTGCAGTGTGTGTGTGCAGGTGTGCGTTTATGTCATGTGTTTGCGGCGCTGGCTTTGCCCCAACAGAACCCGGGCCAAACATGCACAGCTGCTGCCCCCGTCCTCTGTGGACGCATCCCGCCGCCGACACACACTCTCGCAATTTATTTTGATTTCATTACACTCTTTATCATGTGGCGTATATGAGGAAGAGCAGGGCATCTCTCCCCGCCATTATGAGCTCTTAGATGAGTTCATCACATCAGGACTAATGACTTTGAGGGGCTCGCTTTGGTCGGTTTGTGCTTCTCTGACAGCAGTGGGAACGTGGAGCGGCCTTGTCAGAACTCATATATTACTGTTTGTTCAGCTAATCAATGTAGAGTGAATCAATATTTTATTTTAACTTATTTCAACATGCCTGACACTTGTTGACAAGGCTGTATTTATAAACTAATATCAAATCGTAATGTTTGTATTAAGAGAAAATATCACAGCTTTATAATTATTCACAATTACTGACATCAGAACCAAACAGCGGTGAAATGTATTACTTTTATTAATTGATTTTTCTCTCTTGCGTCGCTACAAGGTAAGAAAAAGCGTGTTTATCTGCACAATGCACACGCAAAGTAATTCAATGTGGAATAAATCAGCGCGTACAAATAGCAAATAATATTAAACGTATCATTAAAAGAGGGAAGAGTGCAGCGTAAAAAGTTGGAGTCATCTGCATATCCAAAAAGAACCTCAGAGAAAAAGTCCCTCTCACATCTTTAGGTAGATTCTCGATCATTTTCAGCTTTGCAGATCTACATCGAGCAATAATAAAGGGCTATTCAAACATGTGTGAATGGAAAAAGAACTTTGTGTATGTTTTTTATGAGGTAACAGCCTTAAAACTTGCAAAAAGCTCACAAGAGTAAATTTGGAGTAATATAGGACCCTAATTACAATTATAAATTAGACAGATAACCTTAGCATTTTAAGCTGTGACCCCTCACCACAGCTGCATCCTTTTCATTTTCTTCTCTTCGCTAATATCAGTATTTACACCTTAAGCTGTTTTCCCTTCATCACATTAATTCACACATGCGAGCGCGTAAGCCTAAAAGTTTTTTTTTCTACTCTGTGTTCAAAGTTCAATGCTCAAAAGTATTATTTATTCAATACCGTGTTTGTTTGTTGGTCCATAATTGGAAACTATTCATCACCCCTCTCTTTCTCTTCCTCTGTTTCTTTTTATATGCACGTCGCAATTTCAGATACATTTTCGTTTCTGTTTATCTTTCAAGGAGAAGGGCGCTCTCCTTGAGTTTGGCCTTCCGTGGATTGATAGTACATATCTGAATACCAGTGAAGAAAATCTTTCATAAACATCTGATTGCTATTTTTAAAACCAACAAGGCGATATATTTTTACTGTCCTTGCAATGTTCCGTCTGTTAGTCACGAAATACAACACAACTTTCTTTCATAAGATAGAATTGCAAACCGACTGCATTTATAGGAGTGGTTCTTTCTGCATGCCCATGGTGCATTAGTGTAAGAAATTAGAAATAATTTTGCCTGTGAGAAAAATATATACTAGTATGTACTTTTGGATAGAAGGACAGTTTAATGACAAGTCTGTTTTCTGATCTTTTTATGTTTCCTCATTACAAATTTACTGGGGTTGTGTTTTGTTTCACTCACACATGTTGAACACACAAACTCTGCATATTTATTTCTTCTCTCCAACATAAAACACTTCCTCCCACATTGTCTAATGCTTGATTACTAAAAGATGTGCGAATGGAACAAAGCACAACTCCAGATATGTTTTTGAAGAGTTAATGACGTTCTGACGTGGCCTAAAGTTCTCAAGAGTCACTGTTCATTAATATAGGACCTTTAAGAGATTTTTCAGTATATACCAAAAGTAACAATAGAAACTAAACATGAACAGCCTTGTCATGAATACTTAAATAATAACATCTAGGTGAAAATGGCTTTAATAAAAAAAATAATAATAATAATAATTTGAGTAATTTTGTCTTGGTTGGATTTAAATGATTATCAAACATAGAATATTTCAGTGGTTTCAGAACATTTCTGACACGTGATGATGAACTTGAAATAAGAATTTGGGATTTTTTTAAGAGGAAGTTTCTTGGTTCGACGTGGAAATGTGTTGCGTCAGAAATGTCAGAAATATCAGAAACATCTAAAATACTTTAAATTCATCAAGTAAATAAATAGTTACTCATAAAATATAGTGAAAGACATCATTTGACAAACTGGGTCTGTAATTGCTGATCAGTGAATCCCTACAGGCAAACTCAGAGATGTCCCAGACTGGAGTCATCAGACTGGAGTCATGAGGGGGATCAGTGTCAGTGCTCTTAAGTGGGCAGGTCACTTTGACACATTTATCTTAGGCACTAGATTGCACTATCCAAAGCAATCCTCATGGATATAATCTGGGATTATCCTGTTGCTCTGCTTATCCTCTCCACATCTCCGGAATAGATTTTGCCAAGACTTGACCAAACCACAGACGGGGCTGGTCTCCTGCAGGCTGTCGTCTGTGAAGGAGGAGGAGGGGGCACGTTTGAAAAGAGTGAAATCTCAGAAGACCACACTATCCTCCTGATGAGTTTCCCATCTCCATGACCAGAGGCAATGACCAGTGGAAGCACAGCGCTCGCTCCCTGACATGTCATTATGTCCATGTGAGAGCCTGAGGGTTGTCATGACTACACCAGGGACAGTATTGTGCTTATAACCAAAACAATCAAATATCAGCATAACTGTTCATCTCCAAGGTTGAGATGCTCGAACACATTTGGAGGAGATCTATTAGCAACTTTCTCATACTGCACATATAGGTAAATCCATCTCATATTTAGTATGTTTGCATGTGTTTTAATTGTGCCCCCTTTGCCAAATTTTAAGGAATGTGTCTTCCCCTTAAGGCCCACAGTAAAGAATCATCAACATGTGCCCCACAACTGTATAACATGAAAGAAGATAAGAACATGTAGTGACTGATTACTAAGGATATAAAGCAGTTTTGACTCTTGTGAGATTTAAGCCATGTTAGGATGTTGTTAAAAAACACATAAACATACCTGGAGTTTTGTCTGAGTTTTCCTGCATAATTAGTTTCTATATCTCCAAAGCTCAAGCGCTCTGTTCTACCTTGTGATCTACTTTTTCAAGCTACCTTTTACCCTTTGTTCAGCAGAGCATTTCCTGTATCACATTACAAAACGGAGTGTTTTCTATTTGAGAGAAACAAGTGTTAATGAAACAAAACACAAGTGTGGGTATATTTTTGATGAAAAGCAACATTATAATATCAGAAAACCACATATAGGCCCTTTAAGGCACATATTATTGTACCCATAAGGAAATTTGCCCTCTGTGTTTGACCATCCTTCAGTTGGTTCATTACATTCAGTTACATTCTGTGGCCTATTGAAAACTTTTAATGACCACGAGTGCCAAAAGCATCTTGTTCCAAACATATAGCAGGTCTGGCCCTCGCAGCCACATATTAGAGTGATACCAGTGAGCACAGATGGATTGTGGGTAGGCGGGGGTCCTGATTACGTTCACCAGCATGTCTGCTCCTGGTGTCTGTATATGCCCTGATGCCCTGTCACTTGTCTGGGTCTGATTCAACAGCATGCGTCATCCTCGCCGTGCCCTCGCTGTCTGTCCAGCTCATCCCCACTGTTTCTATGTATATTTGACCCATCCCGGCCCTGTCACGGACATTGTGTTTGTGAGCCGTCTCTCACAATGGCACCTCTCTCCAGGTTGTAAAATCACACCATCACACGAGAACTGGGCTGTATAGACATGTGTCCTCCAGCACGCCCATTCTAAAGTAGGTCTGCTGTTATGTCAAAATGATATGACCAAAATTGAAGTCAGTTGTACTTAGATCTATTGAGATTTTGCATTGACATTATTCTGAGGGTGTTCTACCTGTACGCCTATGCCAAAATGTTCAGCAGTCGTGATGTGACAATGCACACATTAACAATACCTATCAAAAGATCTGAAAATTCAAGAAAAAAGAAAAAATTGATTTATACAACAGATTTTCAGGAGCTGGTGATCAATACAAACATTCGTGGTCACTTTTACACTTTTCCTTTTTGTTGAGGGACTGTTGTAATTCCAGTTAAGTCAGTTTTTATGATCAAACTGTGTTCAAACAAAGATCAGATCTAACTTGAGTAACAGAGCTTTAGACAGAGCAGTGCCCACAGTTAGCATCCCCAGGGAATGTACATTAGCTGCAAAGTCTCAATACATTTCCTTATACAGAAGAAGAATGTGTATGTAGCAAAGTCCACAAAGGCTCATAGGGCTAAACTGGAGGTTGCCACTGTTTTAATGTCATCAAAACTGTACTTTAAAATAGTATAAAAAATACATATTTACGGTACATATGGGCAAGTACATGAAAGAAGTTACAATGATCTTAAAAGGTACATCTAAAGGAAAAGTGCAGCTCAAGAGGTGACATTTCAAAGCTTGAGACCTCAGTGAAAATACAATATGGAACATAGAAACAGCTGGACATACGTTTCAGAATCCTACATCGGTCTTTCTATTTTCATCTTATAACAGAGATGAGGTGTTCTTCAGATATAATCAAGTGACCAAACTTGATTATTAATTCTTTGTGCTGCTATTCGGGGACTCTGGACATGGATTGGTGCTACTGTAGAACAATGGTCGATCAACCTTTGCCAAAGAACATAGTGAAAAATGTGCTATTTATAGCTATATTGTGTAACATATACCCATGGTGCATGTTCCAAAGTACTTTTTTAAACTTATTCATAAAGTTACATTCTGATACTGCATCTGATTTCACCAACATTCCCTGAGAGTGTGAAGCTAACTGTAGGCACTGCTCTGTTTGAAGCCCTGTTGATCAAATTAGGCTTAATCTGAGCTTTATTTTTACACAGTTTTGACCATAAATAATTTGAAACTTATTTGAAACTGCAATAAGGGAGATGATTTGTGCTTAAACAAGTCTCTTCTGCATAAAATTACAGTTACCAACAAGCTGCATTAGCCGACAGTTAAACAGAACCATGAGCGCTCACATTGATCACAGACTCACGAAAATTAGCTGTTTAAATCTGATTTTTTTTTTAGTTTTTTCATTACCTTAAAAAAATGTCAGTTTTGATCATGCGTGTGTCGTGTAACCATGGTAACTGCTGAACATTCTGCTAATAGAGGTACATATGGAACACCCCCAGCATTATGTTACTGTAAAGTGTCTTATACCTTTAAATTTCCCACCAGATATTAAGTTTGGACTTCCAATTGACAGGTTATATTTTTTATTTTTTCGTGCAAATACGCCAAAAAATAAAATAAGCCAAAGTGTCATGTCGGGATTGGCTTAGAACCTGCAGAAACCCCACACAAGTGAAAAAATAAACAAGAAAACCAAGAAACTGCATTTCTTCTGTGCTTTAGTGAATTATTGGAATATGAGCTTCCTCTGGCCTAACACCCATGCATTCTGGACCCAGGCGCAGGTAGATGTAGGCTGTAGCCCTGAGCCATCCATAAGCAGCCCATTTCTCTCCCTTTTCCCCCATGCTTCCCCTACTTTCCTGTCCCCACCCTCCATCATGCACACTACTCCCCAATCCAAGTCTCCAAGGCACACTGCACCTGTCCCTGCACCAAAAATACCTCGGGATGCCAGCGATCCCGACAATCTGTCACCTCCAGGGCCTCGCTGACATTTTTAATCAGAAAGTGATAGAATTACAGTTATATAGATGGCATTTGTGCCTTTGGTAAAATATATACGCCGTCACTGAAGGCTGGCCTAAGAGTATGGTTCGAGGCGATTCTTGTTTTTAAGTGCGGTACAGAACCATTTTGAGGGGCAAGCTACGACGAATAGGTGTTTTGTTCCTTTTTGTCTCTTTGCTGAGGTTGGCACGGCTCTCTGCTTATCAACGAGTACAGTGCATCAACGCCCGAATGTGATAGAGTCCAATTATAAAGAGCTGCTGGGATTAAGAGCCAATATGTAAAACACATTTTAGCTTTCCAACATGTCTAAGCTTTCTTAGTCTCACACCAAGGGGTACAACCGTTTCACCAAAGCAAATAAAGTCAGGCTGGTAATAAGTTATAGTGTGAAGGCAACAAATAGTGATTACTGCAGCCTTTTAAACATTTTATTGCGGCAATGAACTTTATATTATAGATATGCTCAAAATTTTAATGTTAATGTTAATTTTTACAGGTACACCTCCATTATTCCTCGTGCTTAGTGGTTGAAATACACGTTGGAGTAGACATGGAGTAATTTTAAAGATGCACTGCGCAACTTTTTTGATGGGGGGTCTGCTACCTGCTCGTTTCCATGGAAATGCTGCTGCTTTGTTTAAAATGTTTGATGGTATAGAGTAAACCGTTCTATAACAAGGGAGACAAGTAGGTTACAGCACCACACTACATTACAATTTACTAGTGGACATGTGGAGAGTAATTTCTTTTGGGAATTATTGTATTTTTGAGCAAAAAAATGCAAAAACATAAAGAATAAATGCTGAGTGGATTTGTTTAATGTCATGCCCTGGAGACAACCAGATAAAAGACTCTCTACCAGAAAAGCCCAGTGTACCTTTAATGCTTATTTCACACACTTTGCAGAAAGAGATATCAAAATAAAGGTCAGCAAACACACCAAACTTTTTATTGAGAAAATGTAGTTGCCAAATAAGTATTTAAATCACTGAGGAAAGTGGAGGTTTGTGGAGGACACAATTTAGAGGAAAATCTTCCAATTCTTGAGTAAAACTACGCAGTGAAGTTGTTTTTACATAATGTGTACCTTCTCCAAAAGTTAGTTGCGTCCCATTGGCACTTTGAGAGCTGGTGCTGAAGGCAGTTGGGCCCTCTCTATAAAATATTCTTTTGTATCATGGGATAGTGATGCCTCCGGACAAACAACAAAGCATCTCCTGAGCAGGATATTTGAAACAAAGTGAGGAATGTATTTTGTTTTCGACATCAGCAGCCTAATGGATAATTAATGCAGGAACGAGGCGGAAGAATGTCCTATAGCCAGAGTAAAGCCCCGCTGAGGAGAGAGCCACACAGACAGATGTTACCCCCAGGCCAGTGCTTCACCATCACAGCCTCCTCTTCCTCACGCTCACACGGACAATGGAAACAGAATTATGAAATCAGCTGCAGATCTGTGCACATTAATGCAGAGCAGAGCTGCTGCAGTACAGGTGAACAGGCCAAGTAATCAAATGAGAGGTTCACAAATCCAGCGCCCCAGCAGGGAGATAAGCTGCTCCTCAGCCCAACTTACCGCGCTGTAATTAAGGGTTATGGAGTGCCTCTCATCTCTCCACCTTCTTTTGCTCTTTGTCAGGGCCAGCCTATATAGCTGGCAGTGGCTGTGTCCCACTTCTTAGATAAAAAATGCCTGGGCATGGGACTTGCTGCCATGTTCTCTATGGCTGAATAATGGTGCGATGCCCTTGGTTTGCAGCCCCTGGGGGATTCTGTTTCAACAGTAACCTGCCAGAGTAAAGGTTGTGGCAGTAATTAAAACCAAATATTTAAGAATTGGCCAGTGGTCATGGCTGAATTTTCAGATCAATGC
>KN503200.1:1031-3531 GCA_000787155.1 Scartelaos histophorus | reverse complement strand
CATAATTACAGCATTAAGCAGACATTAACTATTATCACATCACTACGGTGCAATCGCCGTGGAGTCATTTTAGGAAACTAGAGTGGTAGTTAATGTGTCACTTTCACATTTAGAAAAAAAAAGCATTCATATTAAGAATGCCGTGTTGTTTCAGTAATATTACAGCTTAACTGATCAGTGGTCATGTAATTCTCAGAATCCTAACTAAAGAAATACAATAATTTACTTATTAAAAAAAAAAGAATTTAAGAAAATAAATAACATTTCAAAATGAACTAACAATATAAAGACTTTTAATCGATGCACCAAGAATCTATGCTAAAACAGTATGCAAATAGTTACAGGCCGATCATTTAAAGCGCCCATATTTATCTAATTTCTAATCTCTGTTATAATGTTGTTCCCTCATCAAAAACATACCGGGAGTTGTGTTTTGTTTCATTCACACATGTTTAACATACACAAACCCTGCATATTTAGGTCACCTCTCAAAAAGAAAACACTGTCTATGCACTTTTTAAACACTTTTTAATGTGCTAATACAGGATGTGCTACTTTCATGCACCTTCATTAGAATCATTTGGATAATTTCCTATCTGGAACTGCAAATTCCTACTGAACTAAAGGGAAAAAGCAGCTGTTAACTACTGCTTCATATCATCACAATGTGGAACAGAGCATTTTGTGCTTTGAAGATGAATGAAACAAAACACAACTCCAGTTATGTTTGTGGGAAGGTAACATTATAACATGGCTAAAAGCTCGCAAGAGTCAATTTCGCATAATATTGGACCAGTAAGGAAATGAGAAGAAATGCCTAAAATCAATATTGTTGCAATCTATCATCCAAAACTGAGGATTTGTTTGCAAATAATTCACTTAAATGTGAAAAAAGACTTCTCCACAGAGATATAGATGTGCTTAATGCCATAAGGGGCTATATTTTTTTGAGAGTTTTATAGTGTAATACAAACATCTATAATGAAAATACATAGTTTTTGTCTATTTTGTGACTAAAAAGTTTGATGATGGGGCTTTATCAAAATTTATTTCAGTTTAATAGTTTTGCAATTTTTACTTTTTATACTTTTCACTCAATTTATTTGGAGACATCATAAAACTTTTGAGCAAATTGTGACCATTTTCAGACAAATAAACCAATCAGGGCAAAAACCTTGAGGACAGTTATTACAAGAAACTATCAGGTGTTTCATTAAAGATGTCTGCTGGGAGAGCTTTGCTCCCATCACCTTTGACTGAATAAAACCCTAATTGAAATATTCTCAAAATCAACCATTTCATTATGTGTTTTTGGAGCACAAGTCTGACACTGTTACCACAAAATCTAGTTCATTGTCATTAATGCAGTAATGTTAATGAGTTTGATTATAGATCTTAAAAAGCTGACCTACATATGAAAATAATATGCACAACATTTCCCCAAAGACATCCTGGACAAAGTGCATAAGGAATAAAGCACACGACTTTGAAAGAACAACACAAGCTTATATATAGCTGTATTCTGCATGTTTCTTTGGTGGAATAAGACACTGTGGCCTGTATGAACAGCTCAGAACAGTTTAAAAGTGATTCTCTGCTCAATTTCTAAGGCTCTTTTGTACATATATAGATCTGTGTGCTCCAAGCACAGTGACCGTCACTGCATTTATATTTCCAAATGTTTGTAATGTCAAGGCTGCAAACAAACACTAAGGGAGCTAAAAGTCAGTTTGGGAATTGACCAAAGTAGATGAAATAAAGAATCAAATACATAAACTCCCAGGGTACTAGATCATATCTGTTGGAAGAGTCAAGAAAAATAGGTCAGCTGGACATTTATTTGTTTAGCAGCTGGTTGTAGTCACTTTTTAAAAAGTTTAGCTTCCACTGTCGAGCTGTGTTCACTACTGTCCTCAGTAGTTAGTGTGGTAAAATTTAGACACAATTTGCTACTCACACTCTGTCCTTTTCCACCGCTGGTCTTCAGTGTTGATGGATGGTTTCGGGTAAATAAAAAAAAAAAACTCTCAATAAGTAATCGTTTATTACATATCAGAGTTAAAGCCAATACAGACAACGCAACATCTGAGATCCTCAAACCCAATAGAAGAACCCCAAAAAATGGAAGATATCTCCTTATAAAGGAGCAGTATGTGGACAGCTCCCCCAGAACAGTAGGAGTAAGGATGTGGTGTTCCAGGTCGTACCAGACCCTGGCCTGTAAATCTCAGCACCTCCCAACACAGTGTCCAACACAAGGATGAAAAGCGCCCCATCTCACATTCCAGTGGTATATCATCAGTACCAGTACCAATATTCACGGTTTGCATATAGTTTCAGACACAACATTAGCTCATGAACTCCTCTGTTGCTAAGATTCAGCGTGTTTTGAGGAGTCGGACCAGATTACAGACAAGACAGAAGCATATACTGTATGTGTCTCCGTATGTGTCTAGAATGAGTTTTTGTGGAGGATTGGTAAGTGCGCAGCCAGGTCGAC
>JACN01024556.1:0-13840 GCA_000787155.1 Scartelaos histophorus | reverse complement strand
ATATAATATTATATAAAATATATATAAATTATATAAATATATAAACATTTCGTAATTTGTATTTTTGTAAGATATCTGTGGCAACCTTATACTGTATACTACAAGTCAACGTTGTCCACCGCCCATGAATATGTGTGTGCCTGCTGCCTGGGAAAATCTGTGGAGACAGTGTCCATAAAAAGCAATGGGGTGGCAGCTGCAAGAACTTAATCCAAGACGACAAAACAAGGCGAGAGCCAGAGAAAATCTTCATTCATTCCCCTTCCCTATACTTGGTGGCGCTTAATCTTCTTAAAATCTGCGGTCACAAGTTCAACACTATACAGGTGGACACGGACCCACCGCCAACACACACTCGCACACACACTCACAGAGGCGGGTGGGCAACAGAAAACCAGAACAGAGCAATTTTCTGGAGGAATAATGAGATAAATAGGGCAGGCAGATAAACCTGTAAAAGTGTATGGGGGCTAATGAAAGGCGCTGTGTCTCTGGCTCGGTGATTTATGGACACTGTTAGCGCTGGAGCTGCTATGCACTAAACACCAGCTCTAGCTAACATCCCCATAAACGCGGCCTGAAAAATGATCACAAGATTTATAAACACTGGGAAAAAAGCAAGGTAAAGGGGGGCAGTTCCGATTCCGATACTGAAAAAAAGAGTTTGATACCCAATACCAATTTTATTAACAAGGAAGAATGATTAAAAATACTAATTTTTACACAATAGAATAAGTGCAGTTTATATGTATATTTACCGTCTTATACTAATTTTGAAAAATTAACTATTCAGGAAAACAACCGTGTTTCTCATTAATACAGAGACTATGGTGGCCCACATGGTATAAATTTGTACCTCACAGCAGTCTAAGAGAACCTGGATATAAACTGTATTGGCATAATACAATCAGACTTGGTTGTTCATTGTATTATCATAAACTTTTAAAAGAAAAACTACACTGACAAAAATGACTGCTTAAAAATTAAATACAGGCACTAAGTGACATTTTATACTAGTACTTCAAAAACTGAATGAGATAAAATTATTCAAATTATGGAATTGAATGAATTATTCATTCATTATTGTGCCACTAGTCTTGACAAATGCTACGGAAAAGACTATGTCAGACTTTGTTCTATAATGTAAATATATGATTTTTTGGTATATACACTTGCTTAACTGAGTATTTGGTTTTGATACTAGCTTCATGCTTAAGATTAGTAGCTTATTTTTTTGACACCTACACTCGGAGCAGTTTGCTTCTGTGTATTATTTTAAAACAAAACACACAGTGTAATCACAGCGGGGGCTAAGGTAATTTACATAGCTTTTTTAATAATGAAAGAAGGTGTATGTTTTTTTGATGCGGGTACTTACTGGCAGGTAAACTCTAGTCATGTTGCACTGCGTCTCCAACAGCTCATAAACATACTGAGTGATAATCTGTGGAAAAGACAACATAGTTAGTTATTTGACACTGAATTTTGCAGAAGTTTTTCATCACACCACCTCTTTGACATGACACCTTCCATTTATCCAGAGTTATAACAAGTACATTCACTTGATGATGCTATGTGGCTGTGGAAGAATTTATTTTACTTAAAAGGTGGAGAGACAGTCAAATCCTTTTCTTCATGAAGACATTATTATTTTTGTTTCACAGGATGGTAATGAAACTTCTTTTATCTTCATGGAGACCAAACCAGAGCAAGTTACAGGTAAGAGCTGTGGAAAGGCAACCACGCTCACAGTCGGGATGCTTGTTTTTCTGGGCATTTTTGTGCTATAAAACCACCTAGAATTTAATACATGTAAAATAGAGCTGTTTAATGTCATCCAGTGGCACATTTCAGGCAGAGCAATGACATATCCATAGAAAAAAGAAGATGACTGAGAATGAGTTTTGTGAGTTTGTGGATACTGGGGATAAACATCAGGTCCCCATGACGTAAATCCTGATCAACAACACGGTTTAATGTTCAGATGTGGGTTATGGTTAGGTTTTAGGTTAAGGTTACCCTATCTATGGCTAAAGTTCGGATAATTCTCCAGGAAATAACTATAAGTCAGTGTATTGTAGCCATTACATTTAAACCCAACGGGTGAGTGTATGTGTGTGTGAATGGGAAGCACTGTGTAAAAGAGTGTTAAGGTTGTAAGTGCCAGGAGAGGAAATCTGCTCTACGGACACTGGTCTGATGTAAGTTATGTTTATCCTTGCAGCCAAAGCACTAAAGAACCTTGTATACCGAGTCATTCCAGCCCCAGGACAAACCTTTCATGGTTGAGTGGCATTAACAATTTTCTTTTCCATTTTACACTGCTTTTCAGTCCCCTTTTTCTCTTTTCCTGGTTTAGGTGCAGCTTAGAAGAAAACAGAGTATTGTGATTTTGGTCATCAGAGCTGCCTATGTGTATTTGCATTGGACGTTACTATTGGATTATTTGCTCAGCCCGAGTCCTACTGGAGTTGGCAACATCTGGCTGAATTACTTTCTGCCAAGTGTGACAATGCACTGGTTACACTAGCCAGAAAAATCAATGTACTTTGACAAGAAAAAAGAACATATAACAAATAAACTAACAAACAAACTGTCCAGTAATATTAATGGACAATCTAAAAACGATTTAAGTGCAAGTAAAAGGTGGTAACTAATAGAAATCATAACAGTTGCATTTTGTGAACATACTCAGTAAAAGGAAAAATAATTTGACAATGTATTTAGTTACAGAACACTACTACTATTTTCAGAGTACTTAGAGTACTCTTACTTCAATTAGCATTTAAATGATGCTGTAAAGACGCAACACAGGATTAAAAACAGCTTTGTGTATGTTTCACTGTTTATTAAGCATTTCCCATCACTCATTAGAGACGGAAAAATCACACATGCACTCACCACAAGAACAGTGCTTTATATTTTTTTCAGTAGTTCTGTGCAGTCTGAAGCCTAAATTGTGTGATCAAGTAGTGCAATGTATTAATTTGATTTAAGGAAAGTGACTGCATTCTGAATTCTACCAAAGAGTCACTGTATTGAAATGCAGTTTCTAAAAATGACACATTATACACAAATAACACATTTTAAAGAATATAGACGCAAAGGATAATATTGAAACTAATTTATGACACTGACACAATAACCCAAGAGCATCTTTACACCACAAATCTATTTGAATCTACTATATGGGTAAAAAAACACAAACTGCAATAACTAAAGAGCAGCTTGAAACACTTTAGTTTGCATCTGTAATAAATCAGATTATTTATTGAACCTTCTATGGCTCAAAGTTGATAATAACCAAAAAATAACCACAAATTTCCCAGTAGTGCAAAGAAAAAGTACACAAAAAATATATTACTCCCGCTTTCATATGCTGAATGATAAGTTGAAGTTACTACAGTTTCTAAAAATGACTATTCTGGATATAGGATTCTCGATACATGTATTTAGTCACTTTTACGATAACACATTTTAAAGAATATAGATGCAAAGGATAATATTGAAACAAATTTACGACACTGACACAATAACCCAAGAGCATCTTTACACCACAAAAACTATTTGAATCTACTATATGCGTAAAAAAAAAGCACAAACTGCAATAACTAAAGAGCAGATTGAAACACTTTAGTTTGCATCTGTAATAAGTCAGGTTATTTATTGAACCTTCTATGGCTCAAAGTTGATAATAACCAAAAAATAACCACAAATTTCGAAGTAGTGCAAAGAAAAAGTACACAAAATAAATAATGACCACAAAAATATATTACTAGCGCTTTCATATGCTGAATGATAAGTTGAAGTTACTACTAACACTGGACTTACTTGAAACTTACATGTTTTCTGTCTTTTTCTCTAAACTCGAGAATTTCTCTGAAGCATGTATCACACAACTGCCTGCTGTGCCAGACCAAGAGGACGGTGTCTCAGCAGCTGATCAGTGCAGTGAGACAAGCCTCTTCGTCACCTAATTACCTGTGTGTTATTAGGGCTTAATGAAATGCCAGCAGGAAGCTACACGAGTGCCTTCATTGTCAACAATACAGGCTTAACGCATGAGGAAACAATAGCACACAAACTCTTATGTCTGGGGTACTCTTACTATATACACTTTCCATCAATATATATATTTTACCTGATGCCTTAAATACATTTGTGTGCATGTTTTAATTCAGACAGGGACATTGTACAATATGCATTAACCAAAAAGAAATATCCATTGTACCAGGTTATAGAAGAAAATCCTAATTTCCACCTGTAGTCCCACCTCTATGCACAACTACACTATTATTGACTTTTTTCATAGCTCTATATTTTTTAAGTGGTTAACTTAACACCATAAAACTGTAGTGCCCAAAAAGTCTTAAACTATTAAACTTGAATACAACACTAAAGCAAGAAGAGTATTGATTGATTACTTATTTACCCTGAGCTGTTCTGACATTTTAATGGATCAAGATCAAGGTTGAAAGAAGAAGAGTGAAAAGGGTTTATAACCACTGGCCAAGTGCTTTAAAGAAATAAAATAAATTAACAAATTAATAAATAAAACAAATAATAATAAATGAATGAATTCTGGTTCAATCAAGGCAAAAATCACTGACTTTAATCCTTAGATCTAGATTAGTTGTAGTTATCAGTGGCCACGTCTGGGAAAAAACAAAAACACATGAAAACTAAATTAATTTACACATTTTCAGAAGCCTGTGATAAATATGAGCATTCATGGTTTGATTTTCAACAAAAATGGCGAGTGTGAGTACCTGTTAAAACTGTTAATGCTAGCTCTCTTGTGTAATTTTATTTCAGAGATTTGTTTAACCTTATGCAATCTTGTTCTCATGAAAATACAAAGTAATGAACAGGAACACATTCTAAACAACCAATATTAGTTTGGCTAGCGTGTGAAAGGTCCACATAGTATCAATGACCATAAATGTGACTAGAAACATGTTTGGTTTAATACTGTGTCTCCAGTATAATGTGTGTGCGTGAGAAAGAGAGAGAGAGAAAGTGCAGGCAGACATAACTGATGCACACTGTACCTCTTGTCTCACAAGTCCAGGACCCTCTCCAAAAGCCACTTAGCCATAAGAAACAGAGAGCACAGAGAGGCTTCTAAAGCTGTTTATATAATGAGAGTAAAAGAGCGGCTCTGCCATATCACTGACTGCACCCAGGAAAAGCATTCCTCTTCTCCAGAGAATAGAGAGGGAAAGAAAAGGAAAAGAAGATCCCCTCAAACAATACACAACAACAGCAGTAGTAACAGCAGCGGAGCACCCTCACAGGCGGGATAAAATGAAGTGCATGAGGCAATAGAAAGGTTGTTTATTTTAAGTCGGCCTTATGTACCAACAGTAAGTAGTATCAAAATAGGCCCCATTGTTGTGAATTTATGATCTGTCAGTCCAAGAGAGAAACAAAGAGAGAGAGAGAGAGAAAGAGAGAGACTGGAGTGTATCCCATGAGGTCTCTGTCATTCTCGTGTCAGAGGAAACAGAGCTCCCCAGGGGAAGACAGTTCTCAGGCATTCACTGACAGAAGCACTGTTTACACTGCTGACTGCTGTTGTAGCCGCTCCTTAACACCGTCCTGTAATGACCTGCTCACTCATGTGTTAGACCAGTGAACACAATCAGCTCCTCTGAATACTGTGCACCTAAAGTACCAATATAATAATAAGAATAAAACACCAGATTTTAATTAAAGGTGCAGGATGCAGCTTTCTGTCTCCATGGAGATTAATATATTACTTAATTATAATTATTTGGCCAGAAATGTGTATGTCACATTTATTAAAAAATGAGTTTTTATTACTTAAAAGCACACTAAGCACTAATTTATCTCATTGATACAATAACCATAAAGCAGGATAATCTCTTTTCTAAATGTACTCAAAAAAACAAAATGAACTGCAACTACTAAATAGCTGAATGAAACACTTAAGTGATGATGCAAATTACTTATTCCAAGCCTCAGCAGCTCAAATCTATAGTTATCCACAAGTATAAAAATGTACATGCATTAAATACTGAACCCCAAAAAGTAATGTCCATCTATCATTTAAGTAACAAATTGATAAACTGATTATCATGACAGGTCTACTTGTGCAGGACCACCTCTCCACAGACCTGCCCTGTAAATTGGTATAGTCATATCTACGGTTGGTTTCCAAGGAGATACTTAAGTTTACTCTGAATCATTCCCACAACTACCTCTATGAAGACCAACATAGAGATTGCACTATTTCTTCCAATTCATTAGTTATATTCTCCCTCATCAAGTATCCAGCACCTCTGTCTCTCTCAGCAGAGTATATCTGCCTATATGTCAGTGTTCCCTTCTCTGCAAGGGAAAGCTGAAGCAGCACTGATGAAGCGTTTGGGGAATGGAGACATGATAGGAGCCAGTGAATCAGTTCGGACAGCTGTCATTTACAGTTCCACTTTAAAGAGATCCTATTAACTTCCAACAAAGAGCTCCGTGACTGGTATAGGGCCTCAGGGTATTTTGAGGGTACCAACAAAACATCTACCCGTGCCTTCCTTCGGCAAAAAAAAAATGTACGTACTTTTTAGATTAAAGCTATTGTTGTAAAAATAATACTGTAACAAATGCTATGTTAAGAGCACACAGACTGCTGTAAAGTATCTGGAAATACACAGTTTGTAGTATGTTATGTGCTCCTGACACTGAATTGAACAAATGTAGACAGTCGTTTTCTAGACAAAAGATAACAAAGCCGTGTCACAGTTGTCCTGTGTATTACTGTCTGATTAATGTGCAATTATCCCATAATGCTGCATGACCAAGTCTAAACGTTTCATCTGCAGCGTGAAACTTTTCATCGACAAAGACAGTTACAGTGGGCTACATCAAAATGAGTGTTTATTATCTCATGTGCTGTAGCCTGGGACAGTATAAAACACAAACCGAATCATTTGGAAACATATAATGTCAGTCCTGCCCACAAAAGACAACTAATTAGAATAGCATAGAAATAGCAGAAATGCTCTTATTCTTAGCTTAAAGCCTAGAACACACATTTACTGAAATGTAAAAGGACCAGTAAGAAAGAATAAAGACAGAGAATGCCTGAGACTGGGATAGATGGGGAGAGAAAGAGAGCTTCTAATGCAGCCATCTGGCTGGCTTTACATCATTATAATATTCTGATTCAGTGTGTGTCTGTGTCCACAGTGTGTGTGTTCAGAAATTTGTGAGTGCCTTCCATTCCACAGATGCAGGCAGAGCAGTGAAGAATCCTCATTTATTAACAGCTTAATAGAGCTCCATCTGGGCCAGACCCTATGCTTCTGTGCCATCACACACATTCATCAGAGAATCAGAGAAATCACAGAGACTGCGACTGACACCTGCACGGGCAGAGGTGACCCTCTGCACTGTGCATAACACATGTAAATCTATCAGCTTCACCTGGCCCTGTTCAAATCCAACTAACCTCATCTATTATTACCAATGTCATTTCATACCAAACTTAGTGAGAGATAAAATGAAGTGGGACAAAACTGGCATAATAGACTAAAATGTCAGTATTTGTGAACTATTCATTTGAAGAAAGTATCTTGAAGGCTACAGACAACATTGATATAATCCTAAATTTAATTTCTATAACCTGATAGATCATAGCCTGTGTACATACAACATTATTCTTCAATTATAGCGAAAATGTTTTTGCAATTTGAAAGTATGTATGAAAAAACATATTTTGTCCCACATATAGAATAAAGAGATATGATTTACTATACACTTTGAGCTCACATTTTGTGTCTATTTATTTCATTTGGTTGGAGGCCATCACACATACTCCTCTCCCTCCTTCTATGTGTCTCTCCATTCAGACGAAGCTGAAGTGCAAATTGGACATCTGGTGCTGTGATGTGTCTGACAATACAGGCCTCCCCAGCCCCCTATCAGGCATACACAACCATAAACATCCACGGACACACACGCACACACACGCACACACACGCACACACACGCACACACACGGGTCTCCTGCATACTGTATGGCAGTGAACAAAATAGAAGTTATGGTCAGCGGTAACTAAACCTTATGAGTCAACATTAGAGGACACACACACCGTCATAATCAGATGGACACAGTGTTACTGGTCTAATCCATGCACAGGTCATTCTACACACAGCAACCCACTTACTACAAACTCATAGAATTGACACAGAAATAGACAAAATAAAAGTCTATCTGAGTAGTAATAAATATTAAAGAACAGATTTGCTGTGACAGTGACAAAAAATGTATACTGAGCCTATGACATTTTTTTGTATTAACTAACAATAAAAATTTTAAAACTGTAGGATGTATGGGTTTATTTGTATTTATTATTATTTTCTTCTTTATTCTGTCACCTTTCAAAATGTTTATTGTGAAGCGTTTTAGATGTTGGTAAGATAAAACCTAAGCAGCCAACACAAGAGAGAAAAAACATTTTACAGGATGCTGTTCTCAAAGAAGTGTCTGTATACCTGCACCAGAAATAATAAAACACCAGGTAATCCAACAAACAAACGTATCACTTTGCTTTGAACATCAAAGAATGTGAACAACAATTAAAAGTTACACACGACTAGTGGCTGCAAATGAAAGTGAAAAAGTGATTACAAAGAACATTTGTCTCATTATCTTAATGCAAACTGTGAGTGCTGCTGTAGTATGACTGCTTTAAAGGGAACTTAATGCAACCCCTATACTTTATTAAAGAAAAAACACTTGTCATTTTGTTTTACTTGAATCTTAACAACTTCCAACCTTACCAATAAATCATGAGCAATAATGGCAGGATAAGTTCGAGCAGTTGAAGTCGTAGTAGTGCAGGTATTTGTCTAGGGACAACACTATAAATGTTGGCACTTCCATAATTCTTGTATGACAATAAGAATCTTTTGCACAAATCTTCAGATGTGTATTATTAGGCCTGTCACAATAACACATTTTGAAGTGCAACACGTAAATATAGAAGATAAACGATAATCTTGAAACCAAACCACAGAGCAAAATTATTCTCAAAAATAAATAAAAGAAAACAACCCTTAAGTAGTTAGTTTGTGTCTATAATGAGTCATAGTAGTTAATAATTCAACCTTCTACAGCTCAAATCTTATCATAGAACAGAAAATAACCAAAAATCGTCCACTAGCACAATGTAAAAGTCCCTACGAAAAAACACTTGTCATTTTGTTTTACTTGAATCTTAACAACTTCCAACCTTACCAATAAATCATGAGCAATAATGGCAGGATAAGTTCGAGCAGTTGAAGTCGTAGTAGTGCAGGTATTTGTCTAGGGACAACACTATAAATGTTGGCACTTCCATAATTCTTGTATGACAATAAGAATCTTTTGCACAAATCTTCAGATGTGTATTATTAGGCCTGTCACAATAACACATTTTGAAGTGCAACACGTAAATATAGAAGATAAACGATAATCTTGAAACCAAACCACAGAGCAAAATTATTCTCAAAAATAAATAAAAGAAAACAACCCTTAAGTAGTTAGTTTGTGTCTATAATGAGTCATAGTAGTTAATAATTCAACCTTCTACAGCTCAAATCTTATCATAGAACAGAAAATAACCAAAAATCGTCCACTAGCACAATGTAAAAGTCCCTACAATAAATATTGGCCCCCAAAAATGATTGTTCCATCTAACATATAATAAGCTGAAGTTTGCATATATAGACTGTACAGGATTGTGATCATGTTACCTCTCCAAGGGCTTCATATCGTTTTTGGTTCCAGCGGTGGAGATCCTCTCTTGCATTGAACACAAAAGGCTCCCCAGATCTGATATGCCTCAGCTGACCATCTGTGAAGAGGAGATGGTAGAGAATTTTGATTCATTTTCACACAGAATATAGAGACAGGTAGTTTAGACTTTGAATTGTGAGCTTTAAAATAGAGATGACAGATTTAGGCAAATATCTAATTTATGTATTTTCTGACAAGCAACAAAATTAAGATTCTGTTTCCTCAAGTATTATTTGAAACTATTGCAAAAATCCAGTGCACTTCAGAGCACGTTTATAGAGGTCTAAACTACAGGATCAGCAGGGTTTATATATTTTCATTTTAAGAAGAAACTATGTTACTTCAATAATAATTTGGGAGACATATGTTTGTTATATGACTGTGTTTTATAACTATTTTCTCATGTCTGGTATGTATAGGTTCTGTGGGTAAATACATTTCAAGTAACCAATACATTCGGGGTGGCAGCTTGAATGAGAAAAAATACATTTCTCTTTCACAGGCTCTTTACCCCGACATGTCTCCCCATCACGCCTCTTCTCTATATTCTGACCAAGTGCTGTAAGTGGTGCTCACTCCATTCAATAGCCAATAATAGCAGTAAAAAGAGAGTCGAGCTGTAGTTCATAATTATAGTAACTGTAAATAACACAGTGCAGCAGAAAAATAAGGTGGGGTAAAGTAGCAAATGAGGTCATTAAAAAGCTGTGCTGTTGGAAGTTGTTTGTAGTGAGTTATGGCACTGTTGCAACACACAAAATTGTCTGAGAGGAAAAAAATATCCATTTGCAGCCATGATACAGTGTAAATTATAGGAAAACTAAAATAGGAGTAAAACATCTATGAATGTCACCTTTGTAGGACAGAATGCCTGGCTTATTCCTTAACAATGAGTCCATATATTCTCCGGTTGACAGTGCACCACAACTATTGTGCGTTTAATTTAATTTTGACCTTTATAACTGCAGAGCCTAAAAGTGCAATCCAGGAAAAGGGGGCACATATTTACCTATTGGCTTCAGGCTATCATAATGCTCCAGATATTTGAGAACTTGTAATATGTAAGTCTATTGTAATATGTAAATTTGTCATCAGCATTAACATTTTTAGTGTATAACCCCTCCATCAATGCAGAAACCTAACCTGCTGCATATTGCCTCAGTTGTTACGGTTGTTAGACAACTTGTAAATGTGAGCATGTTTGTCGCAAAGTTGAATTTAAAAGCAGACTTGTGCCTTGGAGAAATGGTAGGCAATGGGCATAAAGTTAAAGTAAAGCAGAGTAAAAAAGTACCTTGAAGAAAATCAATTATGCATTCATGGTGGTGTGATGATCTAAACACTAGTGCCTAAGAGAAGGAAGAGAGGAGCTATAAATGAAATCTAACAGAAAGTCGACCACGTGCATGTGTGGGGGTTTGGGGGAGGGCTGGGGGTGATCAGCTTCATTGCCTCCCCCAACGCATCCTCTCAGAGGAATAACGTTTTACCAACTTTTCTTCTCCTTTTCAGTCATAATTAGCATTCTGTTCTCAATTTGGCCGCTTAATTAGGTGTACATAACCTTGGATTTCCAGTAATGGAAAACCGGAGGGCTAGTGAGATGAAGCCATCATCTTCAGTGATTAAGATACCTGCAAACTATTGTACACAGGCTCGTCTGTATTCACATCATTACATGGTCAAATTAACATTTTTGTTCCACCTGGCTCAGTCAAAGGTAGCCTGGGTATAGCTAAAGAAATGCCTGCTAGCCACAGTGACTGTGAACTGACATACTAGAGACACTGCCTGAGGGCTATCGAGGCTTTAATAGAAAAGACACCCTTCAAAAACAAGTAAACTGGAAAGCCATACCGATAGTCGGATGGTTGGAGATGTCCTTTTATTTTGTGAGCTCAGTAGGTGGAGCGTGTGGGGGTTTTATTTGGGAGATTTTTAAAGGATGGGGCCAGTAAAAGATGCAAGAAAGGTGGTAAAAAAGAAGAAGGATGCAGGGTTTGTGAGTGTGAGTGGCTGCATGGCAGAGTGAGCTGTGACTAGGGCAGGCAGAGGAAGAGGCTGGTGCCACACTGATGGCTGAGGGGTAAGTCTCTGGTGTGTCTGTTTTTAGGCACAGTGAGGTTATGCAAATACTACGTCAGGCGCAGGGCAAGGCTGAGTAGGTTACTGACGGGCCGTAGAGTACACAACATGTCCCCCACTCAGCCAGCCAGACAGCCAGCAGAGACACTGACAGAGAACAGAGAGGGAGAGGGGGAGAGAGAGAGCAGGGAAAACAACTAAAGGGAAATATTAAGAGCCAGAGGAACAACCATGGCCACAGTAACTATAGCTCACCGACTGGTCTAATTAAAGTCACATAGACCTAGGGACTGGTGTTGTGAATCAGCCTTGGCTGTGATCCACGTCTATGCTTAAGCACATGAAGGAAATTAGTAATTTGGCTAACTTTTAAGATCTGGTACTATAAGATAGACATGGGGGACTTAACTGGAGTCATTGTTAATTTATGTCACATTTTAAATTTATATCCCTTTGCCACTGTAGCCCCGACTTAAAGGCAAACATAATTCAGTACAATCAAAACAGGTCACAAGATTCTAAAAATGTGCAGTGGAGATATTTCATGGCTTACTTTCATTGAAGGCATATTCAAACTCCTCAAGTGTTTTGGGGAAAGTAAACGGCGGCTCATCTTTCTTCATCAGCTCATCCAAGTCTATTCTTGAAAGTAAATCTAAGAAAAAACATCACAAAAATAATAAACATCGTACGCCACTGAGAGAATTCATTTCATATTATCATGTCAAATTATTTTCAACACTAACCTAGACTTAGATAACAGCAAAATATTTGTATAGTTTACTCTTAAAGGTGACCTATGTAAGTTTTTCTGGTATCTGCTACCATTTTGTCTTCATGAGGGTTGCCTCTTCATAGATCTGACCAGTAACTTAGACATTCTAGGCAATGCAATAACATGCCAGAACACACAATTACACAATGCACCTTCAAGCACATGTAGTTGGATATAGTTTGAATGTTTTGTTAAACAGCAAATACACAATAACACCTGCAGGAGACTGTACTCTCACCTTTGAGTGCAGTAGTTTTCTCCCTGTCCTCCTGGGAGACCTGGGCCATAGTAACAATCCAGAATATCAAAAGTAAAACACAGTGATCAAGGAGCATGGATCTCTGCCTTTAGATGTTCTCTGTCAAAGGGAATAAAATAGACACTTCTAAATGTTTTGATGTGTGAAGACCATATAAATTACATTTAAAGCCCATGTCATTAACATATACTGCATGGTCATTAAGAAGTACAGTCAGTGTGTGTCAGGTAATGATTCCACATACAGTATTGTCGCATAACTGCATACTTAAAAACAACCAGATGCAAAGCCAATTGCATGAAGCCAAAGTGATTTTAAGCTATCAAAACAAACCTAGCACACGTGCAAAAAAGTTAGTACAGTGGTTATGTTAGCCAACTTCTAATCGAATACACATCTTTATTGAGACAGTGGAGGATAGCTTATAATATATGTGAAGGCAGAGTGAAACTGTTTATTAAGTAGGGTATGTGTAAATGTTTTGAAACTTCACAATGTGGACAGTTGTTTTACACAGCTATTACTTTAGAGTAGGGCGTTAAATATGCTTTTTAGGCGTTTATTTGTCTTTAAAATGATGGACAAGAGCTTGCATAGAGAAAATCAGATGCATGCATGCTTTAAGTTTCACTCACGAACCGTCAGTGCAGGAGACTCTCCATTCGCGGCTACTTCCTTGATTTTTTCAAACAGGAAGGACTCTGCGCGGAGGCGCGTGCAGCAGCGAAACTTCCGGGTTACCGGGGCAACGGAGTAGAAGATAAATTTAAAGAGACAGTAGCACCTCAACTGTGACCGTGCGCAGAGTGTGTTTTACACAATCTGCAGGAGAAGGCTACATGAAAGAAGTACACATCCTATTTAAATTCATTTCAATTAACAATTAGCATAGATGTATCTATATCTATCTATCTATCTA
>KN503192.1:2604-14254 GCA_000787155.1 Scartelaos histophorus | reverse complement strand
ATATACATGTATATATACATGTATATACATACTTTATTGTGCAATAGGCTGTGATTTGCTTTAGTGGGGTTGCATTATTTTCTTGGGCAGTTCTTTCATTCGTTGGAGATCACAACTTTCACAAATGAGTGTTCACGTTTCATAATGAACGAACCCTGCGCTGTCAATTCTTCTGCATATTTCATTTTTCTAAACCACCAGATGGCGCTATACAACGGAAATGTGTTACACACATAGACTGTATATATGAAGGTGAGGCGCAGGTGAGTACAGATGAGGCGCAGGTGAGCTCCCAGCAGACTCCGCCCACGTCCACACTCTTCAAATTGAGAAAACTGGAGTCACATTCAGGGACGTGACACGTCTGATTTTACTCATGCTGTTAGTGGAGACACTTTTTTGTGGCCCTATTTAAACTGCTACAGATTAAATCTGCCAGTGGTGTACATCAGAACAGTTAAGTATTAAATATTATTTAAATGCAGTTTGGTAATTCAGCATGAATTATATAAACTAATGCCTCATTCTGAAATTGTCTTACAGCCATGGGGTTCCTGCTGCTTTGTGGTGCGCTGCTTCTCCTCAGCTGTAAGTTAATTGTTTGCTGCTTTGGAGCAGTCCACATCTGAGTGGTTATCACAAAAGATCAGTCCTCCCATAATCATCTGGTTTTCCTGCTCTGTACTCTGTGGAAGGGCACCAGCCATTTATGTCCCTGTTTAGTTGTACTGTGGTATTTTTATTTACAAGGAGCATTTATCAACTTTTCTGGTGAAGGGTCTGAAACATTCTTTTCTATTTGCTATTGATATGTTTTCAAATAAAACACACTAACTAACCAAACCATATTTTGTAATATAGCTTGTATTATGATAGAATATATTCTTTACATTTTTTTTGTTTTCCAGGCCCATGTGTGACCATGTGGGCAGGGAAGGAGTTTGCCCTCACGTTTATGCAGAATTATCGACGAAACTATGACACTCCGAGCCTCCAACTGCACATCACTGCTGTTCAGAGTAACGCTACAGTCACTGTGGATGTGCCATCGTTAAAGTTCAGAGAAGAGAAGGACCTCGTGGCTGGGAGGGGGATCACCATCTCTCTGCCCAGTCAAGTGGAGCTGTACGGCTTTTTCAAATAAAACACACTAACTAACCAAACCATATTTTGTAATATAGCTTGTATTATGATAGAATATATTCTTTACATTTTTTTTGTTTTCCAGGCCCATGTGTGACCATGTGGGCAGGGAAGGAGTTTGCCCTCACGTTTATGCAGAATTATCGACGAAACTATGACACTCCGAGCCTCCAACTGCACATCACTGCTGTTCAGAGTAACGCTACAGTCACTGTGGATGTGCCATCGTTAAAGTTCAGAGAAGAGAAGGACCTCGTGGCTGGGAGGGGGATCACCATCTCTCTGCCCAGTCAAGTGGAGCTGTACGGCACTGGGAGGTCACCCAATACAGTGCGTGTTGAAGCTTCTGCACCCGTCACTGTAACCTCCTCTAACAGCAAACGCTACACCACTGACACCTCTGTGATTCTGCCAACTACTGAATGGGGCACTGAATATTTCATATTTACTCCAAGTGGATCTCCTAATGGCACATATAAAGAGTTTGCAGTGACAAATGGAAATGAGTCCAACAATGTAGAAATCAGTCTGACGGGACCTCTTCACTACCAGGGGCAAGTGTACACGAGCGCTAATCCTTTACAGATAGACCTTCAGCCGTTTGAGAGTGTGCAGCTTCAGAGCGAGTCCGTCCTCTCCGGTACCCAAATTACCTCCACAAAACCAGTGGCGGTGTTCTCGGGTCACTCCTGCACCTGGCTCTTCTCCAGGTGTGATCACGTCTACGAACAGCTCCTGCCAGTTAGCAAATGGGGTGCCAACTTCATAATACCCCCACTGAGCTTCCAGAAGAAATTTGACAGCGTCTTTATCCAGGCATCACAGGACACGCTCATCGCTGTCCAAAGTGACAAAGGGAAGGATGTTTTTAGTTTGAATAAGGGTGGGACAAAAGAAATCACCTACTGTGACCCCACAACACTTGCCATAGAGTCTGACCATCCTATCCAAGTTCTGCTGCTCTTCAATGGGGTTTTATTAGAGAAAGGCCAATACTACGATCCATTTTTGATTAACATGGTGCCCACAAATCTCTTCTGTTCCTCATATGCACTGAAGGGTCTGGATGCATTCGATAACCAGGCTTTAATTGTGGCTAAAACAAATGAAACAGTAGATGTTAAAGTTGATGGAGTGGTGCCCAGCGCTGTTCAGTGGAGAAGAATTGAAGGGACAGATTATTCATGGGCGCAGATGTCCTACAACCAGACTCGAGATGGTTCCAGCCGCACAGTTTCCAGCAGCGGCTCCTCCTTTGGTCTGTACAGCATCGGGGTGAGCCAGATGAACGGATATGGTGCACCAGGACAATGCCTCAATCTGGGTAAGTTTTGTTTTTATGAAGGAGAGGAAGTGTTTAGTTTTTAAAGTGGCTATTTTCACCCACATAATTGGTTAATAAGTCCCGCTAACCTCTTGCCATTTGAAGTGTATGCACAACTTGCTCACACATACTCAATTTTGTGCACCAAATAATACGTTATGCAGTCGTTAAACACATAAAACCAATTTTACCAATAATTTCAGATAAAATTTTTGGGTAAATATTATCACTACTACACAAATGCATTAATTGTGTCTTTTTAAAAATGTCCTGTTTGATATTTTTATTGCGAATTTGAATGAAACATGACAGGAGATGGTGTGTGTGAAGTGGAATTCTATGTTGTACTTGTGAAAAAGACTAGCCACTGTGGTTTCTAAGGCAAAAGATGTGTTTTGTGTTTTTTTTCCATTCAGATTCTTCTAGAGGGCCCTGTTTGGATTGCTACAGCGACTTCTATCCCTCACGTGTGATCAGACCCACCAGACCGGGCATCTGCTGGGCAAGAGGGGATCCGCATTACCGTTCGTTTGATGGACGATACTTCAGCTTTATGGGCACTTGCACATATGTCATGGCTAAAACCTCTGACGTTCAAGACGGTCTCCAAAAATTTGAGGTTCTTGCTCAAAATGAAAACCAAGGCAACTCTAGAGTGTCACTTGTTAGCCTTGTCATAGTGAAAGTGTATGACACAACTATAACTGTGGTCCGCTCTGAAAATGGTTATGTCAGGGTAAGACTTGAGTATTTTTCAATAATATCTTTATTGCCAGAGATGGCCTAATACTGTATACAAGTGCATGTTTTTGTCTTTTCTGTCTTCTAGATTGATGACACTCGTTGGGCACTGCCTGTCACACTGAACCACAACAAACTGGTCCTATTTCAGAGTAGTCTATCTGTGGCCATTGAGACTGCCTTTGGTCTGATTGTCTACTATAACTGGGATGACTCTCTGATGATCTCCCTGCCTCAGTTTTACAGTGGCAAAACCTCTGGCCTTTGTGGAAACTTCAATGGAAACCCCAATGATGATTTTACAACTTCTAATGGACTTATCTCGGTGAGTTTACAGCTTTGTAAATGTTATCACTGAAATTATTAAATGGCTTGCATTTTCTAAGGGAGGTGTACCACTTCCTCGTGTTGAAGTGAGCGTAGAAGCCGGGCATGCGGCCGCTGTTGCATTCGCCAGCAGCTGGAAGGTGCCTGGGTTGGTCGAAGGTGGTTTGTGCAGAGATGACTGTGTGGGCAGGTGCAAGACGTGTGAGCACAGCCTAATGAAGAGATGGGAGGGAGACAGATTCTGTGGACTCATTACTATGGTCTTTAATGGGCCATTCAGTAAATGCCATAGTGTCATTGACCCACAAGCCTACTTTGAAAACTGTAAATATGACGTGTGCATGGGAGAAGGTCGGCGACGCTTCCTCTGCAAAGCTCTGGAGGCCTACAGTGATGATTGTCAACGTGCTGGAATTGTGGTCGACGAATGGAGAAGAATATCCAAATGCCGTGAGTACTTTAATTAAAAAAAAAAAAGGAAAAAAAAATGTAAATGTGTCTAAGGTGTAGGTTTCGGGCAGGGTTGAAGTAAGTCACAGCTTAATATCCTCCTTTCAGACATAAGGCAGTGACTTACCAGGAGCCTGTCTGATCTGAAGCTACTTTAATTAAATTTCTTTTGTATATGAGTAAACATTTTTGATTTCATAATCTGCTGTATATTTTCATGTCCTCTTGCAGCTGTGAAGTGTCCAGCTAACAGCGTCTATGAGGCCTGTGGCACGGCTTGTCCTGCCACCTGCTCTGACCCCTTCGCGCCCTTGATATGCAAACGCCCCTGTATAGAGACCTGCTCATGCAACAAGGGCTTTCTGTTGAGCGGAAGTAAATGTGTCCCTGCCAAAAGATGTGGCTGCACTTACAACGGCCGTTATGTACCTCCCGGGGAATCATTTTGGGCGGATCAGAACTGTCAAATGTGGTGCCGATGTCATCCCAGAAGTCAAAAGGTGGAGTGCAAAGAGAGAAGGTGTGAGAAAGGAGAGGAGTGCAAAGTTGTAGATGGCATCAGAAAGTGTGCAGCTGTATTTGATAAAACATGTCAGGCCATAGGTGACCCCCATTATAAGACCTTTGATGAGAGGAGGTTCGATTTCCAAGGCACCTGCGTGTACCAGCTCGCTGCCCTGTGCTCGAACGATCCAGAGCTGGTCCCATTTGAGGTTCTAGTGCAGAATGACAACAGGGGCAGTAAAGTAGTTTCCTACACAAAGATGGTTGAAGTCAAGGTCTACTCCCTCAGCATTGTCATTACAAGAGCTCATAAAGGACTTGTCATGGTGAGTTTACAGCTTTGGAAATGTCATCACTATAGTTATTGAAATTATTCAATGCTTGCATTTTCAGGTAAATAATGAATTGGTAAACCTCCCTATCAGTCTTAACGATGGAGAAGTGAAGGTGTACAAAAGTGGGTGGTACGCCGTTGTTCACACAGACTTTGAACTAAAGGTTACCTTCAACTGGGAAAGTGCTGTTTTTATAACTCTGCCCAGCACCTACAAGGGTGCAGTGTGTGGCCTATGTGGCAACTATAACGGTGAACCAGAGGACGACCTTATTCCAAAAAATGGTAACAGTCCCGTTGAACCAGCAGCTTTTGCTGCGAGCTGGAGAGTGGCGGAGGTGCCAGGATGTGTGGATGAGTGTAAAGGGAAGTGTCCTGATTGTGACAGAACTGAGATGGTAAAATATGAGAGCGATGATTTCTGTGGCATCATTCGAGATCCCAAGGGTCCTTTCCGCGACTGCCATGCTAAAGTAGAACCTGCTGGCTATTTTGAAGATTGTGCTTATGACGTCTGCCACTACAATGGAAGAAAAGATGTGCTGTGTCAGATTATCACAGCTTACACTTCTGCCTGTCAAAAAGCAGGAGCCGAGGTGTACAGCTGGCGCTCCAGTCAATTTTGTGGTATGTAGTTTTTTTTGTTTTGTTTCCTCCCCTCGTTATTAAAGGTGCACTGCAGAAATCCTCCATAGCCAAGCAGATGGCGGACCCTCCATCTGAAGTTTTTCCTTTGCAGCCTTGATCTATAACATGCCCTGATGGTGGCCTCTCCATAGAAATAGGATTAATTTATGGTGGGAAAGATCCATGCAGAGAAGTAACCCCCATCACATTAGTAAGAATGCAAGTTTTTGAGCAATTGGATAAATGCAAAATAAAGATGTAATACTATGGAACGAAGCAAAATCTCCCTGGAGACAATCGGATGGCGTTACCTTCATCAGAAACATTATGCAGTGCACTTTTAATTTCCTATAAATTGAAACCTACAAGCCTGAATGAACTGAATGGCTTTAATAATTTGTCTTTTTATTATATTGATTTTCTCCAGCTGTCAAATGTCCAGTCAACAGTCACTATGAGATCTGTGCTGTTTCTTGTCCCACTACCTGCCACAGTGTGGCCCCTCCCCGGGGCTGCCAGGCGAGGTGTGAGGAGGGCTGCAGCTGTGATGAGGGACACATGCTCAGTGGAGACCTGTGTGTGCCGGTGTCACAGTGCGGCTGTGTTTATCAAGACCGCTACTACCACAGCGACCAAGTGTTTTACCCCAACGGGCAATGTGAGGAAGAATGCAAATGCCAACAAGATGGAGAGGTAATACTCAAAGTACAGTGGACATTTTTCAAACCTGGAGGTGTTGGGGCTATTATCCAAACTGGAAACCTTTTATCTGTATTGAATAGCATCACAACACTCTATAGAGGACTAATTAGCTACAATCAGTATTAAAATACAAGTAAAAATTGTTTGTTTACATCCTAGACTTTGCTATATTAGTCACTTATAGAAATAATCAGGTTTGACATTTGGGAATTTTCCTTTTTGAGCAGTTTGTAAGAGAAGGAAAATCCTGTACATATTAAGTACAAGTATTTATACATTCTAGGACCTTACACACTTTTTCCATTTTAATAAACGTGACAACTTTCAGTTTCAACAAACCAAACATTGCCTTTCTCCTTAGGTTGAATGTAAGAAGTTCTCTTGTGCTCCTAATGAAAAGTGTGCAATGGTGAATGGAGTCCAAAAGTGTCATCCAGTGGGGAAGGGAGTGTGCCACGCCTCCGGTGATCCCCACTACTCCTCTTTTGATGGGAGAAAATTTGACTTCCAAGGAAGTTGCACATACACCCTATCCCAGAGCTGTGACCTGGAGGGCACTAGCCTCACGCCCTTCGCCGTCCAGGTGGAGAACGTGGAGTGGATCTATAATGCAGAGGTGTCAGTCACCAAGCTTGTGGCTGTGAATGTTTATGACACAACGTTCATCATGAAGGAGAATAAGTTTGGAGTGCTGGTAAGTCAGAACTTGAAATGGATTTGGGTAAATGGGTTGTTTACATCGAAAATATTTATCTGGAATCGGTGTTTAAAGCTACAACCTTCTAACCATAACTTTAGGTTGAATGTAAGAAGTTCTCTTGTGCTCCTAATGAAAAGTGTGCAATGGTGAATGGAGTCCAAAAGTGTCATCCAGTGGGGAAGGGAGTGTGCCACGCCTCCGGTGATCCCCACTACTCCTCTTTTGATGGGAGAAAATTTGACTTCCAAGGAAGTTGCACATACACCCTATCCCAGAGCTGTGACCTGGAGGGCACTAGCCTCACGCCCTTCGCCGTCCAGGTGGAGAACGTGGAGTGGATCTATAATGCAGAGGTGTCAGTCACCAAGCTTGTGGCTGTGAATGTTTATGACACAACGTTCATCATGAAGGAGAATAAGTTTGGAGTGCTGGTAAGTCAGAACTTGAAATGGATTTGGGTAAATGGGTTGTTTACATCGAAAATATTTATCTGGAATCGGTGTTTAAAGCTACAACCTTCTAACCAGTGACATGTTTTGACCTATAGAAAAAAATGTAAAGCTCATGTAAAATGTTTTGTTCCTCTTTAGGTGAATGGAATCTTCCACTATCTCCCATTAAATATAAATGAGGGTGCAGTGCTGATCTACCAGGAGGGGACTCATTATGTGATTGAGACAGATTTTGGGCTGCGAGTCACCTATGACCTCATCTACCATGTTATTGTGACAGTGACTGGCAATTACCGCAATAAGGTCTGTGGCCTGTGTGGCAACTTCAACGGCGACCCCTCAGATGACTTTCAGCTGCCTAACAAACAACTCACTCAAGATGTCAACACCTTTGGGCTTTCATGGAAAGTCACTGTTCCAAATGTTTTGTGTTCAAATGGCTGTGAAGGACCCACCTGTCCTAACTGTGACAGCACTCGTAAAGCTGTGTTCTCCAAGCCCACCTACTGTGGCATAATCACAGCTCCCAGAGGGCCTTTCTCTGAGTGCCACAGTAAACTGGACCCACAGCCGTACTTTGACGACTGTGTGTTTGATGTGTGTGTGTCTAATGGAGAAGTAAAGGTGCTCTGTGACAGTGTCGCCGCCTACACCTTGAACTGTCACATGGCAGGAGCGGATGTGAAGGACTGGAGGTCCCCCTCATTCTGTCGTAAGTGCCGTCTGTTTTACTTATTAACTTGGTTGGAGCTAGTGCTACATGTGTTAACGCATTTGAGGTCAGTTTAAATTCTTTAAAATATAAAATGTCTTCATCATTTTAGCTATGAAGTGCCCAGCTAACAGCCACTATGAGATGTGTGCAGACTCCTGCTCTGCAGCCTGTTCTGGCCTCACAGAAGTGGTGCAGTGTTCCAGCAGCTGTGCAGAGGGCTGTCAGTGTGACACAGGTTTCCTCTTTAATGGACAAACATGTGTCAAAGAGACAGAGTGTAGCTGCTATGATAAGGGAAAAACTTACAAGGTACACTTTTCTACAAATGTATTTTTTTGAAAATTATCAGTAATAATATTTATTTCTGCCCTTAGCCTGGTAAACTCATTTACATTGAAGACTGTACAACAAAGTGTGTGTGTAATCAAACTACAGGTTTGGTTTGTGAAAAACACTCATGTCCTCAAGGCACCAAATGCACAGTGCAGGAAGGCATGGAGGGATGCTTCTACACAGGCAAGACCCTCACACACATGTGGAGGAACAGGGATAAGTGGACTTACAGATGCCTCTGTTTTAGATCCCTGCAAAAATGAAAAGTGCCGGGTTAAAGAAAAGTGCCTTGTTGAAAAGGGTGAAGCTGTGTGTGTGCCCGAGTACACTGGCATCTGCTCGGCCTGGGGTGATCCACACTATCGCACTTTTGATAACTACACCTATGACTTCCAAGGCACCTGCAGATACATCATCTCTAAAACATGTGGGGACTTGGGTGGTCTAGTGCCCTTTTCAATCACAGAGAAAAATGACAACAGAGGAAACCGAGCAGTTTCCTATGTCAGAGATATGGAGGTGTCTGTGTATGAATATAGGATCAATGTCGGCAAGAACCAAGTCGGCAAAGTCACTGTAAGATTCAACCCCTGTTGATTTAAGTCTTGTTGAATGTCGGTTTTATATATTCAACTTTTTTTTAACAGGTGAATGGAGAACTCCTAAATTTGCCATTGATTTTGGATGTGGAGGGCAGGGTGGTGTCTCTTGTTCAACTGGGAAATCGGATCAAAATTGAGACTGACTTCGGCCTCGTTGTCCTCTACGACTGGAACTGGGAGCTCGTGATCAGGCTTCCAAGTTCATACTACAGTCTGGTCTGTGGTCTGTGCGGCAACTTCAATGGCAATGGCCACGATGAGCTTCAAAATCCAGCCGGCCAATCTGTGTCCTCTATCATCGACTGGGGCAAAAGCTGGCAAACCCCTGAGCAAGACACTCCGTGCTGGGACATTTGCGATCAAAACTGTCCAAGTTGTGATGAGGACCAGCGTAAGCTGTATGAGGCTGAAGCTTTCTGCGGGGCTCTCGCCTCCAAAACGGAGGTGTTTCAGAAGTGTCATGACGTTGTGGACCCAGGGGCCTTCATGAACAGCTGTGTGTACGACATGTGTTTCAACAAAGGAGACAAGAAGATGCTGTGTCAGGCTATGGCCTCCTACACTCAGCGCTGCCGTGAGGAGGGAGTCATTATCCAAGGCTGGCGGCAGAAGTTTGGCTGTCGTGAGTATTTTCAGTAACATGCTGTGACAGTTTTTACTGAATGTTTAACCAAAACTATAACTGCATAACACCATACAGCACATACTTGATCAGCGTTTGATAGAAAAAAACTAACTTGAAAGCTAAACTCTAATATAAAGTGAAATTTCCTTTTGATACAAGACAAACACCTTGGGTATATTTTATTTTGTAATTTGGCTTGAAAAGAAGTCTTAGTATCTGAGTCCATTTTAAACCATCCTCCATCCCATTCAAACATATTAGATGCTCATTTGAACAAGTCGATACTGAAAACAAATGTTTTTCAGAACAGTCTAGATCACCTGGTAACAGTAAACTTATATTTTGCAACATATTTATACAAGGAAATGTGGAGTTTAACATTTTGGTAAATATTTTTGGAAGTAGTATTTTTTTGTCTAACTTTTTTGCAGCAATGAACTGTCAGCGCCACAGCCACTTTGAAGATTGTGCCAGTCCGTGCCAGCCGTCATGCCCCTTCCCGGAACGACGTGAGAAGTGCACTGGCACTTGTCTGGAGATGTGTGCATGTGATGAGGGCCATGTTCTCAGCGCTGGAGTCTGTGTGCCCGCTAACGCCTGTGGCTGCTCATATCAGGGTCGCTACTACAAACCTGGGCAAAGGTTTTGGGAGGGCCTGGCGTGTGGGCGCCTCTGTGAGTGTGATACAACTGTGGGGATGGTGATCTGCAAAGAGGCATCGTGCTCTGCCAATGAGAAGTGCACAGTTGTGAACGGGGTGCGTGGCTGCTGGCCCGACGGCCACGCCACATGCACAGCTGCAGGGGACCCGCACTACCATACTTTAGACGGCCGCAGGTTTGACTTCCAGGGTACGTGTGTGTATCAGCTGGTGGGTCTGTGCTCCGAGCGGCCTGGTCTGGTGCCATTTACAGTGACCGTACAGAACGAACACCGGGGAAACAAGGCGGTGTCCTTCACCAAAACGGTCACCCTCAGTATCTATGGCATCACCCTCACCATCAGCAGAGAGCACCCCAACCAAATCCTGGTGAGTGCAGATGTGTGTAGTGTGGCTCTAGACTGAAACCAGAGTCATTTTAATGAGAAATTGGGACACTGTACTGGATAAAGATAAAACCACATGCTCTTTGAAATGTATGAATAAAAGCAGGATTTTATAGTATAAATGTGTACACATTAGATTCTATATTTTCCATCCACACAGACTTGATTAAACTGAGACATGGCTGCATATTAGAATGGACTGGTGTAAGTTGTATAATGGATGAAATGTATTTTAGATTCTGTAATCTGAAACATTCTCACTTTGTCCTCCTCAGCTTAATGGACAGCTCGAGTCTCTGCCCTTGGAGTACAGCGATGACCTGCGGGTGTTTCACGGCGGCTATAGAGCCATGGTGGAGACTGCTGCGGGCATCACTCTGACCTTTGACTGGCACAGCACCGTCTCTGTGACTGTGCCCGGCAACTACCAGGGCGCCGTGTGCGGTCTGTGTGGCAACTACAATGGAAAAGCAGAGGATGATATGACCAAGCGCGATGGCCAGGCGGCTGCTGATGGAGTCGAGCTGGGCGAGAGCTGGCAGGTGGCCCTTGTGCCGGGCTGTTCATCACCACAGTGCCACACTTGTACAGACGCCCAGAGAGAAATGTATAAAGCAAAGAAATACTGCGGCGTTATTACAGACAAAACCGGTCCTTTCAAAGAGTGTCACAGTCGGGTTGATCCTGTCCCGTATCTGGAGGACTGCGTGTTTGATGCCTGTCAGTATAATGGGCACTATGGCACAATATGCGATGCCATCAGTGCATATGTCTTGGCCTGTCAAAGCTCTGGAGTAGCTGTCCTCTCTTGGAGAACAGAGACTTTCTGTCGTATGTATAGATCGACTCCACCGTTAAAGTTCAAAAATGGTGTTCTGCTTGTTGCTCAAACTTTCTTCTTTGCTCTTGTCCCACAGCAATGCAGTGCCCCGCTAACAGCCATTACACCCTCTGTGCCGTGGGCTGCCCGGCCACCTGTGCCAGCTTCACCTCGATGAACTGCAAGAGACCCTGTACAGAAACA
>KN503188.1:19852-34528 GCA_000787155.1 Scartelaos histophorus | reverse complement strand
ATTTGTATGTCACCACAAAGTACTTAAATGTTACTGTTTGTCCTGTGAAGCCACTTTACTCCCATTATTATCCCTGTAGATTCAAATAGATTTGTTGTGCTCTACTTTTGCACTCAAATTTTAAATTCAAACTTGAACTTTTATACATTCACAAATTGGGCTGTTTTGTCAGGGCTTGTTGGTGTCCTATTACTGTGTTGTATATGTTTGAGACAACTCTACATGGAAATGGCCAGCCTCTGCTCTGTAGTGCCAGGTCACTACAAACCTGTACCTCAAAGCACTATTTTTGTCTTCAGTGCATTTACAGTATATTGTGCCAGCAGCTGCAACAATTATGGGGAACGTCTGTAAACAGTGTTTAAACACATTTGGTTTGTTAAAATGGGCATTTTTCATATTTTTATGGAACATATTGTAAAATAAATCACATTTTAATCAATGCCAAATTTCAACAGGGCATGTAAGAAAACTGAGAACGTTGCACATATGAATTACCATGTTAGTTTCACATATAACCACTGACCTCAAGGATGCAGTGGATGTCTTTAGAGATGCCACTAGGTGGTGCTCTGGCTCAACACCGAACAGATGTCTGTAGGTACCCGTGTCAATACTGAGACTGATGGAACAGCCAATTGTACTTCGGCACTTTAGTCAGAGCTGATTTTAAGACCTGTGGTGGTATAAATCTGCACTATACTCTAGTAGCTCTCTGAAGAGGTCCCCTTGCCCTGTGTCTGTGTGGATTTAGTTTTGTTTTCAGATTTCATAATCGATCATTTGTTTATCACTGCTGAGAACAGGTTAATATAACTGCCCCTCTCAAAGGTGAGGTCTGTCTGTAAATGCTTTCTTTATTAGTGAAGGAGCTACAAAAGTCTTTTACACCTCCTTTTATATATATTTATAGTCTCAAATAGGGGTTGGGCTGGGTCACATGTTCAAAAATACACAATAAACCTAAGGATGAACAGTGGTTCCCCTTGGTTATTCTGTGTCAAGCTGATGTCACTGCCATCTGAAAAACTTTGGACAGATCCAACTGATGTCTTTTACTTTGTAATAAAATATCAGTGCTTTTACTTTGGTGTGGTTTGTTTCTCTGAACATACATTAAATATACTAGTAAACTTATTAACAATTGTGTACAGCTAATTAGGTGAGTTATCCAGCTGTATAGGAAATGCAGGTGTCTTCAACATATTTCAGGCCAAGGTCCCCAAGATGACCAAGGGTTGTGTTGAGGGCTGTTCATCTGAGTACACCCTTCTCAAAGGTAGGATTACTTTTTTACTGGAGATGTTAATGCTTTACTTGAAATGTTCCACAGTATAGCATTAAGATTTGGCTTGCTTTTATACTTGGGTTGGTGGCATCACCTGTTTGTCTCCATGTAGATAAATATTTGAATAATGTGGAACATAGTGGATAAAGCAATACATTGAGATAAGCAGGTGGTGTGCCCTCCACCAAAAATGTTACATGCACTGTGTAACTTCATGGGATTCACCACCAGTTTACGTTGTCTGAAGCATTTCACTTCAAAACATTACATGTTTTTATAAGGCCTTTTATTGCTCTAATATATACCTTAAGCCATCCCCCTTCACTAGAAATATAGCATAGTCAACTTTAAATACACCATAACATGAACTGCAGTAAATAGGCTGAATAACACTACAAAACTCTAAGTAATTATTGAGTCATAGTCATAATTATTCAAATTTCTTTGCTCACATGTCAACATAGTTCAAAAAAGAAAAAAATGTTCACCATTGCAAAGAAAAGGTGAAATCTAATTATATTGTTCATCATCATCTCTTTTATGGAAGATATAATAGTCAATTATAGTGACAGTGTGAGAATAAAAAAGGCCACAAACAAGGCCAGATTCTAACATTTTGAGTATCCCCCCAAAAATAGCCAATCTATGTCAAATGAAGTAGTCATAATGATGGCAGAATGAGAACTTTTATGTCCTCTTTACTTCCGTCTTATACTTTTATTATCATCTTGAAAATACACCACTTCATGCACATTAGTTCTATAATAATCTCCAACAAAACACAAGACTTTAAAAAAAATATCATTTTGTTTGTCTGTATAAACCTACACTTCAAATCATTTCAAAGATGAACTCATTCAACTTTCTCCACTTTATCCTCACAAGACTCTGCATTATGTATGAAACATTAAAATAAAATACAGTGGGATACAAATTTTAAAACATGGGTCTTAGGGGTTTTCCAATCTCATAAAAACAAGTCTGTGCATCCTACGCACCAAGTTAATCACACAAGCATCACTCCCCTGCAAAGTTAAAGCAATGGCTGAATAAGCATGTGTGGAGGCGGAAGGTACAGTTAAAAATATAGGAAGGAACTATAGAACTTGGAGACTGGTGTTCAGATTGTAAGTTAGAAGGGAGGGGGGGGGACAGGTTGAAGCAGGTTCAACAGCAGGTGCTTTCACTCCATAACAAGCAAACAGAGGCCATATATGCACACACTAAACTTTGAACTGACTGGGCTGTGTGTGACCTGAGTTTGCATGGGGAGCAACCCACCCAGCAAATATTTACCCCAGACACAAGTCAGAGCCAGGGGGAGTCATGGGAAGAGCTTGAAATGTAATGTTTTTTTCATAGTTGATCATTTGGTAAATTTGATATTGAAGTGCAACTGGTGAGATGAAATATTATGCTAAAAATAAGTTATAAAAACTAAATACATGAATGCAAGCAGCAACTGATACGCAATTCACACAAGTCTAAGGCAAAATAGCCTCTGTTCAAAATTAGGGCCATTACAGTGGAGGGTGCGCCCCTGCTTGTCTCTGTGGAGATTTTGTTTTTCCTAGAATGTACCACACTATGGCATTACACCTATCTGTCCTCGGGTAACTGGGGTGAGGCGACCCTACTCAGAGTAAAAAGAAGCATTTTTCAGTTCAGTGTATTGAAAAATATCTTACTTTTTTATAATGTCCATAGAGACAAGCGGTGATTCCTAAACCCAAAAAGTCACATGATGCACCTTTAAAAATAACTAAATTCTGACACAGTCCCAGTGACACATGCAGCATGTCAACTCTTCTTGAGTATGTGACCTTGTATCATAACATGACATCCTTCAAACAGTCAGAAATTCAGCAAATATGAACCACACAAAGCAGGATGTGGTGAACAGATTGACATAAGTGACATAATCATTCAGGGAATAATGGCCTCAAAGCAACTCATGCCCTAAATATTTCTCTCCTTTCTGTTCTATAATTACAAATGCATTATTCACAAAAACAGAGTCTTCTCCCCCACTACTTTTCAGTGATGTACGTCCGCTCCCTTTGATGATATAACCAAAGTAAGATGTGGAAGAAGAGGGGAGTGCAGAAATGGAGGAGTTCAGAGGATGGCTCATCTCCTGGGAGTGCACGGTGCTCATCCCACTGGGGCTTCTGTACGCATCTAAAACAGTCTGATTCTCTTGCATTTACATATCACTCATGTATGATTTCTGACATACTTGCAGACAGACAGAGCCAGAATCAAGACACTGTCTAGCTTGCGGTCTAGAGAAGATATTAAAGGTATAGGTAGCATGCAGCCAAAATAATTGCAGTCAAAAAAAAATGTTTAATTGCTCAATTTACTAATTTATTTACTCATGACAGCCATAACATCTATATAGAAGCACTTCCAACCCTCTATTCTGCCATCATGGGATTTCATGAAGCAGTTAACCAACCTACATATGCAACAAACATGTTCTATAGGCAGCCAACCAGCAGCCTATATATAGCTTATATCCTGTAGCTATGTAGATGTTTGTGAGTAGCTCCCTGTGATGAAGTTGGAGTAGAGATGCTGCTCCTCTACTACAAGTGGATCAGCTGGGGCAGGGGACAGGTCCTCCTGTCCGAGCAGAGTCAAGTCCGCTGCCTCCTTTGCCTGGCCATCCCCAGATGTATCTACATTATTTCATGTCATTTAGATTTTCTAGTTAATTAGTTTGCCCTCTGACTTGGTTTGCCCAATTATTGCATAATTAATGCATGGCCTATATTTACTTTGTTTTACAAAACTAAAGCCTGAATGACCTTGGTATTCTTAACTAGGCTAGTTAATATTGACAAGACACGCTGATGCCCGCTGAGCAGCGCTGAGCAGCGCTGATGAGGCGGAGTCCTCCTCACGTACACGGCGCACATGAGCAGGACTCGTCCTCACTTTCTCCTCAATCATGAGGCGGCTGCAGATGAGGTCACCTCATTTAATGAGTCATTAGCCTCTGACAAAGCGACCCATGTCCATGCTAGCGATAAGTATTTATTTTTCAAGTCTCCTACACATATTATATTCACTGCAGAAACACCTTGGCTAACTACAATTAGCAAATAGAAACTTGCTCTTTCTATGTTTAGAGTCTTCTTGTATTAGGTGGACAAAACATGTTAGCCTTCATGAAATGCCCATGTTATCTTGTTAACAGGATAAGGAAAATATAAGTGTGACCATTGACCATATAAATGGACATAGCTAACCCACTAGTGGCCGCATTCGTAATAGGAAGTGAGCATGGGGGCACTTCCGGCTCCATCCAAATTGGCGTTACATTTAAAACATGTCACCCTCTCTGTAGCTGCAGATCGATGGTGACATTACACTCTCAAACCACTTCCTTATACAGTCTATGCTTATGACCAAGAAACTGCTCCATCACCTGACATGTAACCACCTGTGTATAGTTCCCTTGCATCAACAATAATGGTTTTACATCCATTCCTGAGTACAAAATACTGAATGAATGAAGAATAATGAAACAAATGAAAGTTTCACTTATAGACTTAACTTAAGCAACATTTTAGAATGAAAGCCTGAAAATCATCCTATTAAAGAAACTTTACAATGCCTTTTTCCTCCAGATTAAAGTTACACGATGGCCAGGCTGCTATCAGGGTTCATGTTTCTCTAGTGTGCATATGCCTAGTGACTAGTGAGGGGGATGCCAGCAATAAATAGATTAAAGGGCTGCCCCTATATCCACCCCTGAATCGCATCACCCTGCAGCTGTTCAGCCTGACTCAAGGAAAGGTTTTCAGTTTAATAAGAAACTGGGGGTGTAGAATGCTGTACAATGTGCATGGGGGTGTGCATGTTTCAGTGCCACCAATGGAGATGTTTATTTCTATTTGGGCATATGTAAATGTATGTGGTTGACCCTCACATGCGTATGTGTCAAGGTGTGTTTTACCTACTACAGTGTGCGTGAGTCCTAATGGGAAGCAGTCACTGGGCTGCTGACGGCTCCATAAAGGAGTCTTTGAATGGCTAGGCTCTGGTAAATTCATAGCAGATGTGAGGGAAAGAATATCCTCCCAGGTTGAGTGGCCCTTTGCTGTGAACGGCGACAGGAGCCCAATCCAGGGGAGGCAGAGGGACGGAAGACAGGAGCCAGGACACACACACACACGCATTGGGTGTACTCCAATCGACCATAGGGCAGATTTTTCCACAGATTTTATTTTTTAAAGAGTCATGTATCATGCATTTTGGGGAGTATTTAGGATTAAATTCTAACATGTGTAGCTTCTTATTTTACACTTTGTTCATTATAAATCTCAATATTGATGTAAAACGGCTTAATAAAAATAGGTTCACGATACCAACCACCTCAATTTTCAGAGCATTCAAGCCCCAAATGTAGACAATGTAGGATTATTCAAACATGCATAGCATTTTGAGTAAGGTAACACAGATGAAGGAACAATAGTGACATGGATAAATGCTCATAAAAGTTGTTTTTACATAATATGTCCAGTTTAAGTTGAAAATAATTCCCCTTATTATATAATCTTTGACTCAGCTGTGTTGGTCTGTGACAGGTTGTCCCTTCAAGTTCTGAGGCCAGGTGTCTGCTTCAAGGATGGCCTGCTCTCTTTGGATCAAGCCCCCAGTTCCTTCAGGACACCAGCCAGGCTTTTTATGCCACCTTCGCTGGCTCGAATCAATGCCAGAGCAACAGCAGGGAGAGAGACTGGCGCCTCAGCTCCAGTTAGCCTCGTCTCCATCTACAACCATAGCCAGGTAACACATGAGAGCAGCTTTTTAACAAACACAGTCAGTAGTCATGGAGTTTTAAATTTTGTCACATTCACATGAAATGACCTTTGCTATTAGGTTGCTTTAGGTCTCCATCAGTTTCAATAACATATCACTCATCGCCTATGAAAAAGTTACACAGTTTCCATCATAATGGAATTTCCAAGGTACAATCAAACTAAACCTGATGAATGTGAAAAGTCCCTTGCAGTGTGTCAGCAAAAACAAACCCGGCTTTAATTAAAACACGTCTGGGAAATGCGTCACGTGGGAGCCATGATTGAGCCCCCTCGAGGTAATTATGGCAGATTGGTGGTAGATTTAGCTTTATTACCTGCACTGCTATAAACAACATGTATGCACAATGGGCTTTTTTTTTTACTTAAAAGCCATGAATGAATTCTTTTGCCAGCTCATAAACCAGGCCCCGGCGCTTGTATCCGAGGGCCATTAGTAAACACAACATGAGCACAGTCGCACTCGTAAACTGTGGCAGGGACCACAATGTGAAGCTGCAGCAGCGTCAGGCATTACTTAAACAACAATGCAAAACAAAACAGGGATGTCTCCAAAGTTTTGAGAGTGGCGTTGGTATGGAGGTAGGAATGAAGCTGCCCCCTTGTTTTGTTTTTGGTTGTGTGTTCAGAAGGTCCATGTGCTTTAAGCTGGTTGACAAAGACAATCTTACATGCAAGAGTGCTTCTAGAAGACTCTGAAGTGTAAGCAGATTTTTCAGTAATATGACCTCCCTTACGGCACTTGAGACTAACCTGGACTATTTCAGCTGATACAAAAAGCAAGGAAAGATATTCACACCTTGTAAGATATTATAATAATGAGAAGGTGTATAGTTTCAAGCAGAATTAATACTGAATTCAATTTGACAGAAAAACAAAAAAGGGTGTGTTTGCTCCAGATATTCCAATCAGTGAAAACAGATAGAGGGTGCACTTGGAGTCAGGATCAAAATTTAAACAAAACAAAATCACACTCCAGAAAAGTAAAAGTCACATGAGGAAAAGTATAGTTAATTTAAATGGCCACATCCAACATGATTCGGCTATAATGAGATTTTTTTCAAGAAATAGGTATAAATTTTGTGTAGTATCTATGTCAGTGCCACACATGGTCATTATTGCATCCTATGATGTAGTGACACTATATATTATCTGCATGGCTCATTTGAGGATAACTAAACATGGGGTTGAAGGCAAGTTTATCATATTTAGATTTGTGTATTTGATTGTTTAATAGTAGTTACTACTCTTAAATAGCATAGGTCTATCTCAGTCCTGTGTCTCCTTACTGAAGTATGCCGTTGTTTTCTTATTCCAATCCACACTGACATGAAGCATGAAGCTCAGGGAAAGACAGAACAATGGGGGCTGGCCAGAGGGCATCGCTTTCACTTTTAATTAAAACTTCACACCCAAATAAATGTATCACGCCCACATATGGCCAGTGAAAAGAGCCTTCGGGGCCAGATGTTTGCCTTAGCAAGGATAAATATCTAAGTGGCAGCTTTTTCTGTAAGAGAATCTGCACCCTCTGTCGTTTTGTCGGATTAGCCAGGGTAAGGAAAACATAGGGATCGTGTTCTGTGCGTTTCCCACTCCCGGCCCATTCAGCATAAACAGCCCGAGTGCTTGGCCTCCTTCACATCCGCCTCCTGTGCTCCTCCAGCGCTCAACCGCCTCCATGGTCTCTGCAGCCTCCCGTTTGTTTGAGTAGCAGAGCCGCAGAGCACTGTTTGGTTGTGTTTTGTGTCACACTGGGCGTTTGATTATACCCAGAGTTACACGGTGCGCCTGTGCATGAGGAGAAAGGCGGGAGACTTTAATCCCTCTCTGCTTTGTCCTCCGCTGCACTGGCCAGGCCTCTGCAGGACACTTTACACAGCAGCTCCACAGGAACTTATGTAAAGGCCACTGACAGTCTTCTGGATTCAAAACTATAAGAAGCACTGTTGTGACCTAACACAAATGTGACAACCATATGACACTCAGTTATGAACTAAAACTTGAATGAGGGTTATTGGAGGAACAATCAAAACGACATCAGTAATCATAAAATAGTCCTTAACTGACTTATCACTATTAAACCTAGAGCAAAGATAAAACCGACAAAGCATTGACAAAGTTTGTAAGAAATTACAAAATAATCCACAGCTGTTGTGTAAACTAAAGGATACACATTTTGAATTACAGCGGTGATCAATTTCATGTCAAAACAAAATATATGTTGTATTGTGGTCTAAATCAAGTAAACCAATCTATATGCACACTAAAGCCAGATTTATTTTTTGTGATCACATTGTAGTTTATGAACACATGAGGCCAGACTGTAAATTATATATCTCCAATGTAGTTTCTAGCAGTTGTGTAATGATATTACACTGTCCGATACAGATGCTGACAACCATTTAGTGTAGAACTCTAATTGCTACCCTCAAAAATGAATGAACATGGCATTAGTGGCTGGGACAGTTTTTAGCAATAAAAAGTGGCAGGGACATTTGCCCAGCGTCTGCACACAAATTGCAGCCATAATTTTATTCCACACATTTTGTGTAAAAACTATTAAACACATTAGTGAGACACAGTTGCACTGATATGTTCCATGGTTATGATGAACGCGAGCCATGTGGTTTCCCACAAACACAGACCTTGTGCCATAAATACTCTCCATATGTGTATTAATCCTCAGCTGAAAATAGTCTGCAACAAGTACACCGCTCATTTCTGTTTGAAAAACATCAGCTAAAAACAGCTCAGCTCGGTTGTTTAAGGAAAGGATTATGTGTTAAACTGAATGAAAGTAAATTGATTTTGTTATGTCCTGTAGTGCTGAGCCTAGGGCTGAAGGCCACACACAGCTAAGGAAGTCGTAAAGCTGTCTCAGTTAGGGGAGGATGCATGATTTGATTCTGACTTTCCATAGGATTTGTTAACAGTTACCAAGCAGATTTTGAAAATGAAAATCAGATCAGGCATATAAGCTGTGGAATACGTGGTTTTAGCCCATTGGTGGTGAGACAGACTTTACTCATCAGTAACTGATGCTTCCTTCAGGCTGAGTTAGCTGAACCCGGCTGGAGACCGGAGCACCTGGCCCAGTTGGGTTCTGGTTTGAGGCTATGTGTCAGCTCCACTAATGGGCACTTACATCCTCTGAATGCAGTGTTCCACTTAATGAGGCTTTACTCTGCGCTGTAAACAAGCCCAGATGCAACCCCAAAACACACACAGGAAATGTTTCATGACCATAACAAGTCAGGACTCAGCCAGCTCATGTATGATGGGGTGTGAACAGGAAGGCTGATCCATGCAGGTTTTCTGCCCCTGACTCCCCAGTGCTTATTATCCTGAGGGCTACATGCGGTCCTGCTGCCCCAGCTCGTACTCTGCATGCCAAATCCTCTCTGCCCGCCAAGATCACCACAGACCGCGGCCTCGCTCCTTTTCCACAGCCTTTAGTTACAGTATGTACACAAACCACAGTTTATTCAGCACTGCGTTGGACCTGGCATGTCAACTTTGACAAGAGGAACAATGTCTGCCTGCAGACTATCTCTCGTGCAAGTTTTATTTTAGTTCCACGGGGGTTATAGACGTGAACAAAAGGTCCAGTGTTAAAGACAGTGTGGTCTTAGCTGGTTTCTTTTACTGCACAGACTGGTCAATTTACAGTGATCAGCCTGCATCAACAGTGCTGGCCGGAACAGGTCTTAATTGATGATAGGAAAATCTGGACTAAATATGTTTGATCTGCCCCCAACTGTCTGTCTCATTTTACCCACAAAACACAAACAACTCTGGACAGCTTCACTAGGCCCTTACATAACGAGCAACGCGCTCAAGTGAAACTTCCTTCAGGACTCAGCAGTACCTGGAACAAATAACAAGACCAGAAATGAGTTTCCATTGCTGATACAATCCCCCCCACACATTGAATATTTGAACCAATCACAGCGTCCCATTAATTACCTCCTTCGAACCCTCCAAACAAACCATAGGCTGCTACACAAAGGCCTTTTATACCTCTATGGTCTGGTCAAGAAAATTAAGTCACCCCCCCTCAACTAGGGCACACCATTAATCAGTGCAATGGCTGTTTTAAATGAGCGAGGCAGGCTAAACCCTCAGATTCTTAGGCTCCAGTATATTCTGAAGAGATTCTCAGTAATCCAAACCATGTTGAACAGAGCAGTTTAACTTTCCACCAAATAACACAATCAGTCAGCATAGTCTCCTTTTTGTGTGTGACATTTCTAAAATACAGTCACTTTTGAAAATATTTCAAAAGGATTTAGTTATTATGTGCAGGTATCAGGTGTGTTAAGTATGTAAAGGTATCAGAGCCAGAGGTTTGCAGAGAGCGCCTAATCTACAAGCTTCATGAATCAAGACAGTTCAATATGAAAAAGCACTGCCAAGTCGAAAGGAATCAGAGGAAGACAAGAACAAACTTCAAAACTCAAAATCAAAGAGTGTGAAATGCAAGGGAGAATAGCAGATCCGTACCGTGCTGGAGGCAGAGATGGGAGGGGGCGTGGGTGTGTGCGTGTGGTGGGGGGCTTCTCTCTGAACATAGAGCCGAGGGGTGAGCCTTTGATGGCGGAGCGTGACATGAGCGCATTTAGGATTGGGGTGCAGCAGCAGTGGCACTGTCACAGTACAGAGACCTGCCAGCGATAGAGTCCAAAATTCAAGTAGCGCTGAACTAGTTAGTTTCCAGATTAAATGTTTCAGTTCAAGCCTATCTTTCTCTCGTATCAAACTTTATCAGTTGCAGCAACTAATTGATGTGTCAGTTTGATTTGACTTGTAAAGCAGCTACTTTTTTTCAGTCTATCGTGCATGATGAAGGTGGTGTCACACCAAAGTGACATCATCAACCATTTTTGCTTGGAGAAATCCTTTGTGTCAACTCAAGTGAAGATAAGACATAAATGAATCGTCTGACAAAATACTTTTCCCAGCAATTTTTTTACTTGCTTATGTATAAAAGTTTGGTCAAACAATTATATTACACCAATGTAGTTTGTTATGCTTATGGTAATATATAGCTTAAAGCCTTATAGCATCATATTTTCCTGGAACTGTAAAGCACAACCTGGCCATTAGAAATGTAAATCAAGTATCATGGTAGTTCCAGTGTCCACATGAGCAAGCTACTTTTAAGGATGTCCAGTCTGACCTGGAGGAGGGCTGAGGCAGGTCTCAGTGCTGAGCTTAGACTCCCACATCCTGTCTTTCCTCGCCCTTTTCTTTTAGACTGTTTCCAAAAGCAGTCCTAGCATGGCTTTGCGTTCTTTGTTGATGCTGTTTTCACATTTTTTTCATCCTTTGTAACTCCTGCTCCCTCTCTTTTTCTCCGGGGAGAGACTCTTTGGTACAAGAGATTAGAGCGGCTGCTGCCTAGCAACTGAATAAAAATGGCAGCTACAAAAGGGGCGCTCTCACTCTCCAACGTCTGACCTACATAATCCCGAGCCTCTGATCGTGCAACATAACAACATGATGAAAGGCCCGCTGTGATTTAACCCTCAAACAAATACTTGCCATCACTGACCCTCTCGCTCAAAGGCCCATCTCGCCCGCTGCTGAACACCAAAGAGTGACTTCTGAAATCTTGACGTGCCTAATTAGAAAGGAAGAAGAGGCTCTGCGTCTGAACACTATTGGAAATGAGCTGAATGTATTTGAGGAGATGGCAGCGGAGTGGCAAAGGAGATTAGCAGTGATCACAGCAATGGTGTTGGCTTCAGAGAGCGCACAGCGGAACCTCCCTCTGTTCAGCGATTCATCTCGACTTCAGCCACGGGCAGACACAGCGCAGGAATGAGTACAGAGGCATGAGGAGCTTTACTTCCCTGTCTTCTGCTTATTGATCAAAGAACATGAAAAAGCACTGAGAAAAAGATACTGTAAAAAGCTGAAACTTCTCCAAAACTTTCGTCCCCCTGTATGGCTAACAACTGTGATCTCCAAAAGCTCAGACTTGCTCATTATATTGATCATTCCAACCTATCTCCTACTTGAATGACCTGTGTCTTTACGCTACACCTGCTCCTCACTTAACCCCTCAAGCAAAGGAAAGATATGTGTTATCAGAGAAAAACTGCAACAAAACCTGTTCTTTGTACATTTTTGATAACACTTACCTTATTTCATTTCTGGAAGGGGGTAGTTACCTCAGCATAGTTTGTCTTTGCCAGTATTGTTTAGTTTTGCCCATCAGCCACATCACTCAAAAAGTTATTTCAGGACATAAATTTGTAAGGAAAGGGCAAGTACCAAGATTAGATTTTCATGGATTATAGATAATTTTGTTAGCATTATTCATAACAGGCAAATCCATGTCATCTGGTTTCAACTTTCCAATTCACTTTTACTACTTCAAATACAAACTTCTTTTCAAAGTACCTGAAAGTTAAAATAATAAAATAAGCATTTAATCAATTTACATATGACTTGCATATGATTATATACATAAAAGTGCACTATTTTGCTACAGCACTACAGGCTTGTTGGCCATGTTTCAAAATCCATCCAGTGTTGATGCATATTTCCCCACAAAATCCTTTTATCTTTTATGCATGAGGAACCTTTCTGTGTATTTTTTTTGTTTGTTTGGTTTGTTTTATTGCATTTTAATTTTAGGTTTAAAGTTGGATACAAAGCCTTTGTTGTATTTATGTTATTGCACTATTAAAGTTGGTTTCCTTATTCTTTTTTGTATATGCTTGAGCACATCAAAAGCACTGCACATTCTTTTTTCTATATTTTTAACCTATTTCAGGTCATATTGTGTCGTCTGCTGCAACGGATGGGATGGCGTTGGCATATTTGTGTCTGATCGGAGTCCGGTTGCAGATAGTGGCTGGCTGTGTGAACTCCAGTGCTCTCTGACTGGCGCATTTTCATGGAAAGCATCTCTTTAGGGGCTTGCAGGTTTTCAATGTGCTCATTTACACATCAAAACAGCACAGGAAAGGGATAGTGCTCAGAGCAGGGGGGCACAGCACTGCAGAAGGAGGGAGGGAGAGGAGGCCAATGAAGGATGCTTTATTTTCCTTTTTTTTCCCTCCAGGGTGGGCAGCGGGGTCCATGAGGGCGCATTGATGCCATAATGATTGGCTTTAATCAGACCCATGACCAGATGGAGGGATTTGTCGTCCACAGACAAAACCATGGAGTCAGCAGCTAATGTTGGATAACAGCTGATGCCTTTTTACAATAAATAAACTTTATAAATCCAGTGCAAATAGACCTGTACTGCTTGTTTTAAACTTAACAAATAACTGCAAGATTTACTATGGACACCAAAGAGTGATCTACTAATGAAAATGTGGTCTTTTGTGAAATCAGTCTTGCTTTGGCCCAGAAACTTGCTGCTGCACAGTCTGACCCTCGTTGACTCACTGTACCCTCAAAGCCAGTGAAGAAAAAAAAAACAACGCACATAACCAGCCAAACTGAATTTTTCAGCTGTGACCGAACTTACTTATTCCTGAAATGTTGACATAGTTGAGCCATGGGGTGGGGTAAGTGCATGGAGGAAGTTGGCTGTTGATTGGATGGCAAGTCTCCAGCTCTTTTGACCTCAGGTGTATGAGGAAGGTGTTCTCTGGCGCCAAAGGAACCACAACTCAAACAACCCATGCTTTTGGAATCAAAATGCTTTTTTGATGCAATCTGAACTTGTGTTTGATGCTTTTACTGTGACAGAGGGGCTATAAATAGCTTAAACTGGCCTTGAAATCTAGGGTCAAAATCCTTGTCTGGTTTTACATGGTATCCCTCTTGACCTTTGAAGCTTATAACAACCCATTCTACTCACAAAAGTGGAAAGTTATAAAAATAAATTTCAAGTTCCTGTGAGAATGGAAAGGAAAAGACAAACGTGCCCTGTGTCCTTAACCCTATGCTGCTGCCTCTTTCTATCTAATCAGTGTAGCTTAGCACAGGTGGAGCAGGCTGCTTTGTGTCTCACGCAGCCAGTGCTTGGCCTCTGTGGTTCATGTCACTGGAGTGTGAACTGGGGAGGCAGCACGTGCCCCTTTTCAGGCGTCCATGAACTGGAACATGTGGCTAAAACACCAACAGCCGTAGGTCTGGCTGCATGGAGCGTACTCCAACAAAAACACTGCAGTTTTTTTCTTGCTAAAATATGATCCGTACGGTGTCAGAGTCCAGGACTTGCAGCGCTAGCCTGCCAAGCCATGGACAATGTCTACAATGGCTGAGTAATGAAAACACAAAAACGGGAGGGAGGATGTTGGTAGTTAATTCACACTGTGTTCTAAAGAAGGAGGGAATAACTAATTTGAGTTAACTGAGGCGTTGCATGGGTCCACACCACAGGACAGTGGAACTAGAGCTGGCTTACTTTGGACATACAGTAGCCTATAAGCCTACATTGATTTATTATTTGTGGAAGTGTTGTAAATTAAAATGTAAATGAACATTAATTATGGAAGTCATCAGTATAGTGTGTGCACACCCACTTTGCAGGTCCCATTATGGCTGGACACTGGCTGTCTTGAGCTCATGATCATCATCACACTC
>KN503188.1:0-19825 GCA_000787155.1 Scartelaos histophorus | reverse complement strand
GGCCAGCTCCATGAGTGACACTGCAGCTCACTATTACAGGCTATGTAATAATAAACCGTCACCTCCACGGACTGTCAAACACTCTCATTTCCACTGTGTCCTGCTGCAAAATGACTTGCAGTGTGTGGCAGCAGTTTACGTTGGCACTTCAATGGTAGAAGTCCCGTAATGTAAAAGCTATTTATTTTCACTCATTTATGGACCATCTGAGTACACGGTGACTCTGGTGCATCATAAAAACTAAAATACTGGCTGCTAGACTGAAAGTGGATTATTTATTTAATGAAAAATAATGCTATGTATAGTTTTTTTCTCTGAATCATAAAGAAATTTATACTAAAGCATAATGGCACATTGTTTCCATAATTAAAATGTACACTTTGGTTTTAATTCTAATTAAATTCAAATATAAACAGCCAAATTAAGCCATCCACTTGTATCACTGAATTACTTATAATGAAAAACCCCAGCTCCCTCAAACATAAAAGCCAGAACTAAATGTGAATAGTTTTGAGTTGAGCTTAGTTTTAATTCTCTCCTCTATGAATTACCCGCCTGGAGTGCCTGAGCTGCACTCAAAGCTGTCAGTGAAACCACGCAATAGGGTTGAAATCCACTTCAGATTTGTCCTCTTACATCAAAGTGTAGAATGTTTGCACAGGGATCAAATGGAGCAGCAAGAGGGGCAACAACACTGATGCTGGGGCACGGATTAAAACATTCATTAATTAAATATATTCCTCTGCAAACTGCCGCTGCATTTTAAAGATGGTGATGCAAACATGAATACTGCTGCGCTTTGTCACTCGATTCATCAGCAATTCTCTTTGAGGATTATTGTTGGCGATGCCTCTGGGAGAAAGCATGCTGCATGAATGCTTACCCAACTGTTAAAATTAAAGCATCATTGGTGACAAATATAAATCACAAATAAAACACAACAATAAACATTAAATCCACAATTTATTATCTTTCTATATGCAAGAACCACGTTCTTATAAAAGGCACTTTTTTCTTGATCTTTAAACTTCAATAAATGCATCTAAACAGAGTAAAGGCGAACTTAAATTAAATATATTTACAATAAATAACACATTTATACATATTTTTACAGTCAATCATGCCTCCAATTATATCTCCCTTTATAAAGAATATTTTCTTTTTTGCTACACTGGGACTGTCTACTGCACAAAACCACATAGAACAGAAAATATGCATAACAATACTGAACACTGATGCAAAAAATACTGTAATAGCTTCTCATACTGATGCCTGTTCCTCCATGGCTGCAGCAGAATAACAGTTTAATTCACCAAGTCTTTTGAGTTTGTCCCTTCACAGGGCAGCGCGTACCTGAATGCTTCCCCTACATCACTCAGACATGTGTGGGGTTGTCTGAGTGCAGCTCAGTCTTAGCCATGTGCAGGACCACAGCTGGAGACTTGTAGTGGCACTGTGTGCTGCTACAGCTCACACTGTTGCATGGCTTTCTGTTCGTAGTCCTGTCAGCCAGCTTCCTGCTGCACAGGCCCTGCCAGGTCTGCAGTGTCTTGGAGCTCCACACCCACACTCCACTGGTGATGCCCACCACCAGAGACATGAAGATCTTCAGCATAAACACTGCCACTGTGGGCACTGAGCTCTGCAGCGAGCAGTCACTGTGATGGCTGTTAAAAGAACCACACTTCATTTGAAGCCCCCGGAGTTTCCAATAGTCCATGTTGAGCCTTTCATAGAAGTAGCAGACTATCACACATGTGGCTGGCACAGTGTACAGGATGGAGTAGATGCCAATTTTTACCATGAGCTTCTCAAGCTTCTCTGTGTTGGTGCCCTCTGTTTTCATTACTTTACGAATATGAAACAGAGCCACAAAGCCTGTGAGGATGAAAGAGGTTCCAATGACCAGGTAACAGGACAGAGGTATAAGGACAAATCCTGTCAATGCCCCGGAGTCCATGCTGCCCACATAGCACAGTCCTGTGAGCTCGTCCCCTGCTACCTTCCTCATAGTGAGGATGATGATGGTCTTGAGTGCGGGGATGCCCCATGCTGCCATGTGAAAGTAGTTGCTGTGAGCTTCTATAGCCTCATGACCCCACTTTTTCCCTGCTGCCAAAAACCAGGTAAGGGTTAAGATGACCCACCAGATAGACGAGGCCATGCCAAAATAGTACAAAATGAGGAAGACAATAGTGCACCCTGTGGACTCCAGCCCTTCCTGGATGATGTAGAGCTCTCCATGTTCTCGGTCACAGGCTATATTTTCAGCACCAGCCACAGAGCGAATTATAAAAGCCACTGAGTAGACATTGTAGCACATCGACAGGAAGATGATGGGCCGCTCTGGGTACTGAAAGCGGTGCGGCTCCAGAAGGAAAGTCAGGACAGTGAATGCTGTGGAGACAAAACAGAGAATGGACCACACAGTCATCCAAATGAACGCAAAGTCCTTGTCCTGTCTTGACCAGAAAACATCCACAGCAGGAGAACATCGGGGGGCACAGGACTGACTCTTCTCAACAAACTGGAACTTGTCTGGGTTTTCGCAGGAGCCCATGCTGCCTGGAGAGCGATTAGTGTTGGTACCAGGTTGCCGGGGGCGAGGTGGCACAGGAAGCATGCCCTCGCCTTTCTTGCCCTCCACCACTCTGGTTTCGTTCTCTGGCGCTTCCATGCACAGCGCGTTGGGGTCGTTCCTGGTGGGCAGCTTGGAGCAGTCCAGCGAGTCCGGCCAGGTGTAGCTGAACTTCTTCATGATGGGGGCGCATCTCTCCCGCGCCTGCTCGCACATGGGTCTGCAGGCGGGGATGGAGGTTGACACTTTGTCCGTGCACATGGGGGCGTAGAGGGAGCAGAGGAAAAAGCGGAGGTGCACGTCGCAGCCATAAGTAACAAGAGGACGAAACTCATTTAGCTTAATTGCAGCCTCTTTCTGATCATCGTGGTCCATGAAGTTGGGCATGCGGGTCAGATTGTACCCGATCCCCTGGCACATGGGGATCACGATTGGTTCGCACTTCGCTGGTCTGTCTCGCTCCAAGTCGTAGGAGCCAATCTCAAAAGTGGAGCCAGAAATCACCAGCGAACACCACAGAAAGACCACCACCTTTAGGGGACAACCATCCAGGCCCATGGTTGTAGTCATAAAACGAGTCACTGTCTATTTAAAATCAACATGAAAGAGTCACAAACACGGGGTCGCTTACACCGAGAGCCCCGCTTTCCCCATTGCGATGGCAGCTCCAGACGTCACTTCAATAGGTTCCGTCCAAAACACTTCCAGAAACTCAATAGTCCGAGATACTTTGCTTGAAATAAAACAATAAATCCCAACAACAGTTAAGGTCCGTATGAAGACACTCAAAAACTGGGAATAAAGTTGAAAAATTAAAACAGTTCAGTCGAGTAAAGAGCAAACCTTCCAAGCCGCGCGCCAAAGTTAAGAGGACACGTAAGGTGCGTAAAGACGATTGTCGCGGTTCCAAAATTCGTGTAGCTGAGATATTCGCTGTCTGTCTATCCCGCTCTTTGCTGTCTGCGTTCAGGCTCGACACTGAAGTTTGAGAGCAGCTCAGTGGGACTTGAATCGCAGAGAGAGAGAGAGAGAGACGGAGAGAGGGGAGCGAGGGGTGGGCTCCGTGACGCGCACATTTTCCCCACTCACGAATCACTTGGAAAAATGCACAGAGGACCGCTTCTTATTAACAGTCCAAATGCAAGGTAAAGCTGTGTGAATGCACCTATTAAATGTGTGGCCTATTGTCCTTGCATCTGCCTATAAATCGTTTAAATGAATAGTTTAGTAGTAACAGTTTATTATGCATGAAGACACGTGTGTTAATATGAATATACAAAATTAGACTAACGAGTAGTTTGGATGCTGCCTTCTTTTGTTTAGGGATCCGTAACCATGTATTCCGACATGCTTGGTTTTAATTATATCAGACATTTGACCTATGGCAAAATCGACTAACAGCAACTCTAACATAAATACAACAATAAGGTGAACCAATCTGTCCCCCAGTAAAAACAGTCAGCAACATCTAAATAAAGCCATTATTGTTTCCTAAACACATTGTGAGTTGTTGGAAACAAATTGTTTAATACATTTCCTTTCCCTCCTGCCAACCAAAGTTAAACAGAGTCGTTTATTTTTCTCCTGTCTCATTGCAGAAAATAGTCCACAGTTTGAGTAAAATGATAGTCCCAGTGGCATTGTACTGTTGCTGAGTCATAATTACTCTGTCATCATTAGTGCTAATGTTTAGAGAATTATTATTTAGCCCAACTGAGCTGATTCTGAACTCTGATTCTTAAAGCTATGTGCTCCTGTAGCTCCTGCGGTAGAAAGAAGGGTAATCCTGAAAATGTCACCCATGCGTTTATTATAATATTGTAATGTTATTATTGATATGATGCTTTTTCTGGCCCTAACCTTTGCCCCTTTTTGTGCAGGTTGAATGGCTCTTTGAGGGTTCATCTTGAAGGAAAGAATCGGCCACAAAGTCCTCGCTTTAATGGTAAGGTCCTTGCTGTGATTCTCACACAGGCACACAATGCATGTATTAAGAGATTATTTGAATGAGTTGGACCAAATAAACGAACTGATGCACAGAATCACATCTAACATGCAGAAAATGAATACTGAAGTGAGTGTGCAGAGCATGGAGCCATTGTTTCCATCTAGTGGCTAAATGAGGAGAGCATGCGGCCCCACAGCTGTTGCCTTGAGCATTTGATCTTTTGTCAAACAGGGGAGGAACTCGAGGATTCTGGCCTCTCGCCCTGTAGAACTGCATTGGCTGTCAACTGCATACTATCTCTATTAGCCCCTGTGTTTAAACTGTGTCCGCTCAGGGCAGTTTTGCACTTGTCTGCTGTGTGAATGGCTGTGTTGTCTCCACATGAACCCGTGCCAACATACTACAGAGAAGTATGCAGAACACAAGCTGCATCCTAGATTTGACCACTCAATTACACAGACCATGTCTAAAGAGATTTAGATAAAAAGACAAATACCACCCAGTCAGATAAATGTCCACATGTAGTCCAGTTGTCAGCTGAGATTAGCAAAATCAAAGAATTTGGCTTCCTGCACAATCATTTGGAGTATTGTGTAATGATGTACTCAACTTTTCCTCAGCATAGTGACACACAAATAGTGATTTAACACAAGTGCCCATAAAAAAATAGAAAAATATGTGCGTATTCCATTTATGTTGCACTTTATGTTAAGAAACTTGATTCCTTATTGCCATCGTAAATTATAATTGCAAAGGGATAATTATGCCAAACTTTCCAGCTAAGTTAAGTCATTAACTATAAATGCTAATTCCATGAAGCATTTAATTTTTTTCTTTCAAATGAGGTGTGGAACGGTTGCCTCTGTACTAGCTTTATCATAATCGTTTGAACTTAAACAAGAAACTCTTTTCTTCTTCTGCCTTCTGGCGTCTGACTTCAATGTGAGGTAGAGAGAGTCAAAGTGTGCAGTTATCAGATCTTGAAACAAGTAAAAAAAAACTTGATTGAAAGTGGTGAAATTCCAGACGATGATATCTTATAGTACGACATCACCACCAGGTCTTGAATCAGAAATGTGTTTGATTGAGTTCCATTTTTACTCGGCACTTAAATATATTTTACCTCACACGTCAAAGACTGAGGGTTGTTAGAGAGAGCAAGTGAGAGTGTGCCCTTAGAAGGCCTTCCATTACCACCACAGAGATACTGTATCTCTCTGCAAGTTAAGACGCTCACATCAGGATGCATTAGTGTCCAAACCGCTCCAGTAAAAGCGCTAGTGCAGTGTTTCTGTTGGAACACTTTGTGCTAAATGACCTCTGTACTTGTATATACGAAGGCTAAAGTGGCGGACCATGCTAATTATTTACATTAGACTTTATCCCATTTGGACATTGTGGTAATTCCATATACTGTTCCATGCATTCCTCAGGCTACATCTACCACAAATCAATACCATTATGTTGCTTATTAGTTCAGGAGACTCGAGGTCTGACCGCACCACCGCTCTTTATCACCCTTCACTACAATACAAGCCTATTGTGCTCCCCTAGTGCGTTTTTATTACATCTAATTATGCTATTTTATTCTTGACCTTAAACTGCGAATGGTGAAAGAGTAGGAATATTTGCAACCAACTGTTTGATTTTGCTGGCTGAGAGGTGATTTGTATAGAGAGGGTCAGTGTTGTTTATTTTGCAATTGAGTAGGGAGAGTGGTTGTGTGCTATTTATTACAGCCCTATAGTTGTTGTTTTTTTTTTGTTCACAATACTGCCGTGTGCCAAGTCTTTGTAATAACTAGCCTCCTTGAAGAACCCCCTGCATCTTTTATTTCACACATTTGTCAAGCAATTCATGGAGTGTGGGCCTTGTAATTACAACCTCTTACTTATTGGTTATCAAATATCAGGCACAAAGCTATAAACATCTCGGCGAGAACAATAGGAGAGCCCTGCCATAGCACGGCGTGACATTACAATGGGAAAGACGCGGGCTGTCTCAGATTGTTATTAGTGTAATTGGAGACAGCTCACACTTTAAGCACTACATCTGGACCAGTGTACCCTCTTTGACAGCAAGCAGAATGGAGAATTGTCAGGGCTTGGATCATGTAATTATGTCTTTGTTCAGTGGTGTGTAATTCACAGAGTGCTGGCAGATGCGTGAGGCCACAGGTAGAAGTTAGAGGCCCTTTCTTGTTTTTAATGACAACTCCAGAGTTATGATGTGTATTTAAGTAGCATACCTTGCTGCTTTCCAAATCCACATTTTGAAAATATTATTTGCTTTAATGAGAGCACCACTCATTTCTGCTGTTATGTAATTTTTTATAGTGCTATTAGGTGACAGAGTGAATGGGACCGATTCATCACAGGAGCCCATCTGTGTTCCTCATCCACCTCTGTTTTGGAACAATGTCTTTTATGGCTTATAGTAGTTAACAATGGCATGGCAGAAGTTTCCCAAATTCACGATCCACTAAGATCTACTAGATCTACTGTGAGAACTTACTCATTCAAGGTAGCCTTACAGTACAGAAAAATGGTTATTGCTGTTTGTCTGTTTATATTTGTAGTATTTCGAAATGGAGTAGAACTTATTTAGTTTTATTTGGTTGGCGAGTGTTCTCTCTTTTTTTTTTTAAACATACATGATCTGTAAACTGGCTAGATTGTATGTGATGACTTTCATCCTCATTTGCTCCCACAAACACTCTCATTCATACACCTGTGTACTTCAACACTAGAGGCAATAGGTGGATAAAGTGTCTTGCCCAAAGACACAATAAAAGTATTCTTTGGTCTGAGCTGGAAAATCAACATTCAGCCCTCAACATTGAGCCACTGCTTCCCCACTACAGCACCTGGTATTTCACTGTGTCTCAGTGCCTGAACAGTGAGTCAGTTTGAGAACACGTTTGACTTGGATACATGATTGTTTGTGTTGAACAATAACAGTCATTTCTCGTTCCGCCAAGTTCGAGAAATGTCAAACTACATGAAGTAGCCCACAGTAGTGTGAAGAACATACTGTTTATAATCTTTTGGCACAACAGGTCTGTTTGACATTTGCAAAGTAAACAGTAACAAACTGTATCTGAAATAGAACAGAGATAAATGTAATTGCAGTGTTAATAAACCACTATTTCCTTATAAGTTTAAGTCTGTTTGGAAAGAGGAGACATGTTAATATCAATAGAAAATGCAGCTATTTGTATCATAATTTTCACCCAAAACAATCATTAGCCATTGACCTCACTGTTTAAATAGGTCAAATACATATAAAATGTTATAAAAATGTAAAGAAAATCTGTTTTTGTATACGATTGCTTTGTCAAAGGTTAAGCCTTGGTACGCTTAGTGCTTTGGCACACTGGGTTTGGTACACTTGGTACACTAGGCAGCTGGGATCCTCTCCCCATCCCCAGCTCAACTGTCATAGTTATTGAAATAGCTCAAAATGGTTCCTGTGGGAAGCAGAACTGTGATGTCTGCGATTGATATATCATGTGTTTCCAAGTTACAAAGCGTGGTAAATTATGCCTCAAGTTATTTACTTTTAAAGCAGACCTATTCTGCAAAATCAACTCTTCAGAGCTTTTAACCATGTCATAGCTATTTCCCTTTATTAAAGTCACCCAGAGTTGAACATGGAGCGATTCCTGCATGTTTGAGTAGTCTTTAATCACTTGTTTTCAAGACGCCATATTGTTGATCAATCCCCCTATTCACCGCCACTGGCATACACCCACTGCTCTCTATTTACTTCGCTCTCCAAGGGATTTGTCAGCGTTGAGTAGTCATTTTGGTACTAAAAAAATATAAGAGATGCCATCAGTTTTTACTTGGGATTGGGATATTTTTCTAACACGGAAGTCTGCAGATTTATTTATTTTATTAGATGCCATCAGTTTTTACTTGGGATTGGGGTATTTTTCTGCAGATTTATTTATTTTATTAAGTTGTTTTAGATAACTATATTATAAATTATATTTAAAGGTGCATGGTGTAACTTTTCTGGTGGAGGCTCCATCAAATGCTTTTCTCCACTGATATGTGATTGTTGCCTGCAATGTGATTGCTTTGCCTGGAATGTTTCTCAGTATGACATTAAACCTTTCTATCATCATGGAGACCAAACCAAACAAATTTACTGGTCAGATCTGTAGAGAGGCAATGCCACCTTACAATCAGAATGTCTTTTTTATATTTTATATTAATTTTGAGCTATAAAACCACCTGTAATTGAATAAATGTAAAGTAGAGCTGTTTAATGTCACACTGTGGGACATTCCAGGCAGAGAGATGACATATGAATGGAAACAAGCAGGTGAAGGACCCCCAATCCAGACTATAACATAATAAGCCACGGGTGTCATAGATTATAGCTTTGTAGCGGACACAAGGACAAAAGCACAAAAGGTCTTCTTTAAAACAGTAAAAGGTTGAGATGTCCTTGTTTGTAAATGCAGCCCTATGTTTTAGCTTCAGGATGTTTACCTGAACTCCTAGTGTCCATAAATGTGCAGTGTCAACACAGTCTTTGCTCAGCTGGCCATATAAAGTCCATGCACATCCTGGATTTTTAATTACCCCAGCGACCGTACACTGTGGTAGTATTAACAAAATTACTCAGTACTCAGTAAATCTGCCATGCGCTTTCCATTTTTCCATCATAAACTACTGAATAGTCACAGTGTGTTTAAAAAGTCTGATGATATGTGTCTGTGTTTATGTTAGGGGAACAGCGACTAGCAGGGGTTTGGATGAGTAAAATGTCTCTGCTTTGTTTTTGAAGGCTGGAGTTTCGAGGCACACTTGCGTCCACTCTCACATGTCCTTGGGGAGCAATGCAGTTGAAAGCAATACCACTATATGCGTAGTGGAAAGGACCGGGGGTGTTTTGAATAGCCCAGAGAAAGACAGACAGGGTTTTATGGATGGGAATTGGATGTTAATTACATTGTCTGTGTCAATAGTTTATAATATTTTCCAATTGTTAGGGCCATATTTTCATAATTACAGCCTTACTGGACCTACATATAGAATCTTCTCATAACACACCAACTATTTTATATTTGAGATAAGAAGATAGGAAGCAAGTTGGGAGTCTGCTGGTGATTAGAGATGTCTAGATCATTATCTTAATCAATAAATGTGATTATTCAGGTCACTAAATTGTAAGAACTAAATAAATGAAAATTAAGATTTTTCAATTAAAAAATGGTTATTGCTGTTTGACTGCAAATTATATGTTTATATTTGTAGTATGTTGAAAGTAGAGTAGAACCTCTTATTTATATTTATATTTGGTCAGTGAGTGCAGGTTTACATACATAAACATGATCTATTTTATGAGATGACTTCCATCTGTTGTCCCACATTTGATCCCACAAACACACTCTCATTCATAAACCAGTGTACTTCAACACTAGAGGCTATAGGTGGTTAAAGTGTCTTGCCCCAAAACACAACAAAAGCATTCATTGGTCTGAGCAGGAAAATACTCTCAACAATGAACCACTGCTTCCCCACTACAGCACCTGGTATTTCACTGTGTCTCAGTGCCTGAACAGTGAGTCAGTTTGAGAACACGTTTCACTTGGATACAGAATTGTTTATCAATAATTGTGATTATTCAGAAGAACTATAAAATTGTGACAACTTCAGTAGCTTAAATGAAGACTTTTTCAATTCAGTCTCGTCCAAAAAGTACCCCTAAATGTAAAATGATCTGCTGTTTATCTCACATTAACTATAAATTTGATTTCATAAAGCTAGTTAGAGGAATAGTAATGAATTAGATTATGGGAATGAAAAAGGAGGATTTCACTGTTGTTTGGTCATGATCTCAGTAATCGTAAATAATCTTTAAATTGTGATGTTTCTTTTCACAATAATTGTAACATTAGAAATGTATATTTTGACATCCCTGGTGACGTTAAGAACTGGGAGAGATGGAATCTAACCAACTGCAGCCACATTTGACAACTGTCTGTGCTCAGTACTAACACAGGTTGTTCTGTAATGTGACTGAGGTCATGAATTGTGACTAGATATCCAGCACTAGAAGGCTCTGGGCTGATTCAATTTCACTATAGGTCAGAGGTCAGTCGAGTGACCAGACTAAGGGCTAAAATTGGACTATGTGCAAAGGTGAATGCAGAAAACAAGTTACACTGGTTTTGTGTGTGAGGAGTGTATTTGATTAGCCATGTGCACTGTAATTTAATGGGCAGTGTTTGTTTCCTTGTTAGGATGAAATTAATAAATCTTTCATAGATTGTGAATCGTGCTGGTAACAGGTTTCACAGTGCAAATTCCATAATGGTTTATTCATATTTTCCTTTTCTTTTTTTTCATCTGATATTAAGAATTATTACATCATGACAGTAGTCTGTATTAGCTTGAACAGGCTTTAGTCATTCAACAGTTCTCTGAGAAATTTAACTGACTGGTAAATCTAAATACATTCTGTCTTGAGCAGGTTGTTCTTTCTCCTGTTTCCTACAATCGGAAAAACTTCTTGCTCGTTTGGATAAGGGACATGGTGGGAGTGGATTATTTCTCACAGCTGTGCAGACGCATATCTAAGGAGCCACCGCTCACTCAGAGGTCAGTCCCATAGCAGTCTCGCTCGGGCCTTTTAAATCACTCACATGTCATGGCTGTGAATAGCCAACCAATCAGCTCAATTAACACTAAAATACTCCTGAATCTTTCTCCTTCTCTCACCCGTCACCACCTCCTGGACAGGTCTCTCAGATCTCAGGACATAAGACGAACTGGACCCATAGCCAACTGGGATGAACCACGTTAAGATCCCCTATCAAACTATAGCCGCATAACTTCAGCCTGCACTCACTCACTAGAATCCCTCCCGGACCTATTTTTGTACATCACATCCTGGCAGCGCTCATGGGAAAACTAGCCCCCCGCCTGTGCTATCACTGTATCCAATGTTGTTGTCTGTCTTTGCACTGTTCCAGCCTCGTTTCATGTTAGAACAGGACAGAGCAAAAGATGCCGCGGATAACTGAAAGATGGCAGCAATAGATAGCTGGAGAGCTTGAGTATGTGTTTTGGCAAAAGAAAGCCATTTGTTGGTACTCATGACTATGCATTCTTCTCAGGAATTTGTGCAAGATTCAAGATTCAAAAAGTTTATTGTCAATTTTTTTATATTCTCATATGAAAAAAATGAAATTATGTTTCTCACTTTGAATCAAAGCTTTTAAATAATAATAATAAAATGAGAGAAAAAGGTTCAAAGTTCTTCTTAGGGAGACAGACTCGTGGGTGGGGAGCGGCAAGAGTTCAGCCTCCTACCAGTCTGGTGGATGAGTCTGGTGAGTCTGGTGGTGCGGGAACAGAGGCATCACGGGATTATAGTAGGGTTGTCAAAAATATCAATACATCTAAATGAGATATCACTGATCAATTTCCAATAAAAATAACCCAAACATGAACTAGTATAAACAATATAACACATAATATTAAAGGAATATTATTTTGGGCTGAAAATGACATTTCAGTTCAAGTCATTTTTTTTTATGGTACTGAAATCTGTATGGAGTATTAGTTCTCTAGTATTAAAGTTTTTGTATGAGAGCCTTGCAATGTAGTGTGGGCTGTGGGGTTTGCAAACAATTATTAACATGAATAGAAATAGAGCAGACATATTTTCACTGTTTTTACTTATTGTTGCAGTGACATAATGAGGTGAGAGGATTTTTTTTATTTGGACGTTGAATCAGCTGGTGCCACAAAAACAAAATTGAGGAGGGTCTTAACACTCGAACACAAAAACACAATGTTCTACAGCAGCCATAGACAAGCTGATTCATATATTAGATGTCAGTGCAAAAAATATGCATATTGTAAACATTAGTGGAACATTAGTGAAATCTGAAAGTATAGATTTTAGTTCATACAGTTCTAGACATAACTGTGGTTTTTACATAATATAACAGCTGCATTGACTGTGGTGGTCAGGAAAGTCAGCAAATACTTAAATTTAAGTATGTGAGCTTTAGGAAGTTAAAACCAACCATTTAATTTGGGTTAATTTGTCTCCTGTCTGACAATTAAAGGGAATGTACATTATAACCGAGATAAGATTTGTCCAAAAACAAGTCATAAATACTATTCTATTAGTGTTTTATTAATAGATCAGAATATAATAGACGCTTTTCTAATACATTTTGGTCTAAGTAATCTGGAGCTCAGATAGTGTTCATGTCTCACATTACTATTTTTGTGGTTGGCCTAAAATATTTTGTGTAACAAATGCAGTACAGACCACAATGTTGTTGTTGGGGAGAGCAGTGGGGTTTGGACTGTTGAGTTTTTAGATAATGTATCTTTCATAGAAAAATAAATGTGGTCCATGAGAAATCTACCACTGTTTAGTTGGACAAAAATATCTTCTGTACATAATCATTTTGTCACATTCCATCTTTTCTTTCACTGATAAAATACAAAATGACCACTGAATTTCTGTGCCTTTTACACACAGTGGACACAAACTCTGAGTGTCCTGCAAATAGACATTGCATTATCACCTCCCCTACCTGAGCAAACATTTAGTGATACAGTTACCGTTAGGACTGACTGTTGATGGAACCCAGGTCAGGGACCCTGCGTGCTACTTCCTGTTTTATCTTGAGATCTGTTTCATCAAGACAATTTTCCAGTGTGGCTCCAGGAAGTCAGATTCACGACCCATGTTTAGTTTAGAACTTAGCCGAGAGGGATTATCAGCGATAACATAAAGTTCGCCAAAAGTTACATGCTGGTTACTGCTTCTTATTGGTCTGAGATTTGTGTCTGCAAAGAAGGTACTGCCAGATCCTCTGCTGCTGGAGCACATCAGCTTCAATATTATTATGGCTTCAAAGATGACATCTGTAGAACTTTTCAGAGCTTGTACTTTGTTTATAGAAGCATGTCTCTTGCATTTTATCCATATACCTACAAGGCATGTCAGAAGGAGTGAATGCCCAACTTGCCTCTTCCTTCAGACTAAGCTGCAGGAAGGGTATCTGGTGAAAATACCTGACAGATCTAACTGTAAAAAAAAAGAAAAGAAAATCCCTTTTTCTGTTGCAAACTGTGAACCTTACCCAAACTGAAGAAAGAGAGAGAGACACATAGACGGAGACAGCGCAATGATGATGATGAAGCACAAATACCTCATACCAGTTGTCATGTTTTCATGTGTTTGGCCATCACAATTACATGCTGTCAGCTGGGGGCCTGTGGGGTGAGAGCGAGACAGAGGGGACCAGAGCCAGTGCATACCACAAAGAGTGCGAGTGACACATGCTTCACAGAGCCAGCGAGACCCAACACATGCTGCACCAGAACATAGATAAAGACAGAGGAGCTGTGGAGGTCTGGGCTGGGAGAGGAGAGGAGGAGGTGGCAACAGTTGAGATGTCCGACGAGGGGGAGAGGGGTGCGAGGGAGAAGCTACAGGACAAGCACAGGGATATCAGCTATCTACAGTGCCCCTCCTCCTACATCTGCCCTGGCACTGGGACGTCAAATGAATCCTATTTATAACCTGTGGAGAGATGGGGGAATCAGGTGGAGTCTCCTCTGGACACAGGCCAGTTTTGAAGGGTGTGTGTATGTGTTAATGTGGAGATGTGTGTGCATGTGTTTACAAGGCTGCAAAGTTGGCATATACTGTGAACGTCTGGCTGATAAGGACTGATATGAAAAGTCTATAGAGGAGTAAAGACTTAAGAGAGAGAAAATGTGATATGCAATAACCTTTTGGAGAGTGAAAATGTGGTGCAATTTTAAATAACATGAAATGAAACCAACATCTATCCTTCAAAGCTTTTACTAATATAAATCACTGAAATACTGAAAGAATATTGAATCCCTTTGAAGGACTGAACACAAATCTGCATTTAATGATGCATTGCGCAACATTGCCTCTTTGGAGGTGTTTTTACTTTGCCTGATTGGTATTACATTAAACATATACATCTAGCATTTATTCATTGCAGGTGTTTCTGTTGCTCAAAAATAGTAAATGGTCATGTTTTTTATATACAAATATGAATCTACATGCAGCTGTTTACATCAACGAACTACCCGCCCATTTACACAAATATTCATATGAACTAGAGGCAAGGTGGGTTAAGTGTTTTGCCCAAGGACACAACAACAGCATTCACCTGTGGGAGATGGAATTGCACTGCAGTGGACAAACGCTCAACCAATGATGTTTTTGAACCAGCAACCTTCTGTTCAGTGGACACTCTTACCAACTGAGCTACTGTCGCCCCAATAATTCCTTCTCCACAGATCTGAATTGTAATGTAGCGTAGTTTTGTAACCTGCTTGTCTTCACATTTTCGTGGAGACAAGCATGTGGTGGACCCTCCAGTATAAATGTTATGCAGTGCACCTTTAATATTTAATTTAAAATTGACAAAAACACATTTCTATAGGTTTATTTATGACACAAATACTTCAAAATCAAAGACTTACATTCACCAATAAAGCTGTGACCTGATAAAAAATCCAGACAGAAACAAACTATTTCGTACTTGGACCATTAGAGACCTTTTCCGGGAAGTTCTGCCCAAATCCAAATCCAGCCATTACTTTTGAGCTGTCTCGTGGTCAACAAACCAACCAACAAAATAATGACTATGAAAATATAAACTCCTTGGGGGAGATAATTTATGACTTTTAGGTTTTTTATTAATGGAATTTATTAACTGCAATACCACAAGTCAAACCTTGAAGAAACACTTGGTAATTCAGCCAAATGTTGCAATTAGAAACCAGACTATGAACCAGTCTTAACCAAAAGACATAGCTGGTAAACTGTCATCAGACTTTATGCTCATTAATGTCCTCTCAATCACAGCTTTTTATCACCTCTTAAACAGTGCAATTTGGCACGCAGTTTGCCACTAGTCTCTCATGTACGAGCGAGGTGTAAGGATAACCCTGCACTAACACTGGATAGCTAATAGGCTCATCCATCACACAGGAAATGAGACAGGCATCCTCCCCCTCTTAGAGCCCAGACGCACTCACAAACCTACAGCCCCCAAACTATGTACAAGCTCTCCAACTGGGCTATCCTCTCTTTATTATTCTTACTAAAACAACGGGGCCCTTCATAGTCCACCTAATTTATCCAGTGTCTCATTTCGGAATAAAAAGTCCCCCAAAAATGAATCGTGAGGAGTGAGAAGGTCGCTGTGGTTTGAAAGCTCCAAACCTCAGCAGCCTGTATGTGAGGGCTGAGGCCAGAGGGTCCAGGGGAGGCCCATTCACTCCCAGCTTGGTCAGGCTTTGACATGGACAAAAACACATATCCATCAGGAGCACAGTTTACACAACCCCAGCATTCCTACACTTTGTAATGTGTGCACTACCGTTTTAGAAGTCAGCGTATTTTTGTGAGAAATCTGTGAGTGTTAAGAACTTGGAGTTGGATTCTGATGAAGGATTTGTGAAAGTATTTATACCCTTTAGTGTTTAGTGGATATACTAGTTAACAAAAGTTGGAAAAAGGATAACATGGACATGACAACAAAGACCAGAGAGCAGAATTTAGCGAGAAGGATAAGGTGTACCCTACAGTAGTAACATTGTAATCTGTACTATGCTATATTCAAAATAGCTGGCAACCTAAAAGTCTAGAGGGACAAAAAGATAAAGAGGTTTGAGAAAGTTTGGCAAAAAAAGAAATCTATAATAAACAGTGATAAGAGTGAGCACTGCAGTAAATGTCTCATGATAGATTTTAATTCCCTACATACTACAGCTGTTCGTAGATTCATATTCATACATTCAATTCTACATTTTGCTTAAAGGGCCCATATTATGCTGTTTTCTGATCTATGCTATAATGTTGAATCCACATCAAAAATATACCTACAGTTGAGTTTTGTTTCATTCACGCCCTGCACAACTGGGCTGTGTTCTTCCCTCAAACGAAAAACCCTCTGTTCCTGTGATGTCAGATTTTATGTGGTAAGACAGGAAGTGCTCCACTCTGTTTTTAAACTCCGTACAACTTCACTAGAATCATTAGGACCATTTCATCCCTGGAATCTACTGAACTAAAAGTAAAACTGTTAACTTGAAAACTACCGCACCACAAGAACAGAGCATTTTGAGCTTTGGAGATAAAGGGTTACTCAGAAATGTTTGAATGCAACAAAACGTAACTCCAGGTATGTTTTTGATTAGGTAATGGCATTATAAAATGGCTTCAAGCTTGCACAAATAAATTTTGTATAACCTTTAAAGTCTAATAATACCTCTATGTACCTCTAAATCTAGTTTATTGGTTAAGCACTCTGATCGGGAAAATGGCCTGGCACACAGAACCACCTTCTGATGGTAAAAGGTGTCTTTGATTCAGTCTACCCAGAAGTCTGTATGTTTTCTTTAGGTAGGTGAATATAAAAAAGCACAGGTTCCTAAATTACTGTCAGTCAAAGACGTTCTTTCTCTCTCTCCCGCCGCCAGCCCTGCAGACTCCGGGCCCTTCCTGCTTCCACCAGCAGCAATGGGGGCTTTCTCTTGTTTCCTGGTGCTGGCAGTGCTGGATAAACACACAGGCTTCCCTCTCATATAAAGGCTCAATTCTTCTCCATCATGTTTAAATATGGATACAAAGAGAAACTTGTATGATAATTTTTGGCATATGCCGCTGGGGTCAACTGAGGGGTGCGTGTTTGCATAAGAGGGGGGGGAACACTGGCGAGACAGAGTTGTGCCTTGTTCTTAAACTTGTCCAAGATTTTGAAGTTTTGTTTCACGCACAACCAGACTGATGCCATCTCGACAAAAGTGCCTGGAAAAGTAGACGTCTAACAAGTACTTACCTCCATTACGCTCCTTGCTTGTATGATAAGAGTCGGCAAATAAGGCGGTTGTGTTATGGAATTCAAGAAGTGGCATGTGTCTTTTGTTTATTTTATGAGTTTTATGCTTTTGCTTTTATTTGATTTTTACTGGCTTTATTGTTTTAGGACTGGTATGATCAAATGTTTAGCAATTTACCTTTTTGTCTTCATTTTATGATTTCTGTGCAGCACTTTAGGAACTCCTTTGTTTGTAAAATGTGCTATAAAAATAAAGTGGATTTGGATTTGAATGTGTAACTTCACTATGGATTTGAATGTGTAACTTCACTTGAGATTACACAAATACTTAATTGGTCAAAGTCAAAGCAGAGGGAGATCACTTGTCCTCTGGGGCGGGGGGCTTTCAACAATCAGTCTCTCAGCTTTGATTTTTTGGGATGCGGTAATGGAAAGGCACCCCTAGCCTGGCTCATTGGTCGGAACATGCCAGAGATGATAGAGATAGGCAGGATGATAGTGATGGCCCGCCGATAGCCCCCAGATCACTTTACTGCCCCAGCGCCAACATAGCTGCAGCTAGGCAAGTGCTGGCCTCTGAGGAGAATGATGTTACCCCTTATGGATTCTTCAAAGGCGGCTGCAGCTTCCCCTTAAACACAGAGCTAGCCGCCTGCCTTGAAATACAAATGAGTGGCTGGCTTTAAACTTACTGCTAAAAATAAGCATAAAACGTGCCTGAAAGTGATATGACACACATTTTTCGTATTAAAATATACTGTATGTTTACCTGGAAATCTTTGAATGATTGGTCTGAAATATCAAATTATGATTTTTTTTCTTATTTATTTCTTATTCTGCTCACATTTACAGAGCCGATATTATGCTTGTTTCTGTTCTATGCTATAATGTTTTTTTCTCATCACAAACGTACCAGGAGTTGTGTTTTGAGATTGTGTTTTTAATTCACAACCTGCATATTTTGGCTGCGCTCTTCTCTCTAACAGAAAACACTCTGTTCCACCTTGTGACGTCATGTGATAATACAGGCGGTGCTTCACTGTGTTTTTAAACTCCATACACCTTTGCAAAAATCATATGGATGATTTCAGACCTGGGATTGCCCATTTCTACTGAACTAAAGGCAAAAAGTAGCTGTTAATTTGGACATGTAGACAAATTCACAATAAATTCTTAAACATGTGCGATTAAAACAGAACACAACTATGTTTTTCAGCACATTATAACATGGCTTAAAGCGCAAGAGTCAATTTCGTGTAATATAGGACATTTAAATGTGTCCACAAGAACTTACAGCGTGACTGAATTATGGACTAATACAAGAGTCACATTTGAGAACATGCTTGGCCAGGCCTAAACTATAGAATGCAGCGTAAGACTCAGAATATTTTTACAATAAAAACTCATCCATTAAAATAAACTTTTCATTTCAATTGCCATTAATGTTGCAATCCTAGCTAAAAGACATCATTAATGACAATATGACATAAAAATATGAACCGAAAAATCATTGTGCAGTTAAACAATCCGGTAGTTGTTGGGAAATACGATGTTGTAAAATAGAGTTGTTTGTATGTTGACTTTCCATGGTATGTTATCTCATCGTTATCATGGCTGGAAATGAGACAGGAAACCACAACATTAGTCAGTATCTGGCCATGCTGTTCATGCTGTGAATGTGCTGATAATGCAGATTAGCAGCAGGTTTGGTATGTGACTGTGGAGGAGGTAGACGGAGGTGAAAAGCGAGATAAAACCAGAATACAGTATTCCATTGAAATTTGTGTTACGTATTATACTGAATACCACTGTATCTTAATAGCTCACAGGCCGCTTATGTTTGGAGACTGGGGATGATTGGCAGGCGGTGGTGCAGTTAATAAAGCCAGTCATTCTTCTCCCTGTCAGGATATAGAGTGCACATTCACACATTGCCAACCGACACAGCCTGGCCTCCGTTTGCTCAAGCGCACATATAAAACCCTGTTTCTTTTGTAATAGTCCCAAAACATGATTTGATATTTTAATCCCACCTTACCTTACCAAGCCCCCCCTCCTTCCGAACTTCCAACAGATCAGGAAAAACAACACATTAGATTTACTTTTGGCTAAATATATTTCATTTTGATTTATTCCAGAGTGTCTTGAGAAAGCAAAGAAGTCCACATCACAGAAAGTAAAATGACCTCAGAGGGAACTATTGACAACTGCGGTTATAGTTGGATCACTGTACAAGATTTCCAGGTAGATAAAACTACAGTGAGGCTTTGTAAGACACTCCAACCCTTTATAAAACCTTAGAATACAACGCTGACCTTGATTGTTGATATTTGTTCTGCTTGTGACAACATTTGCTTACATCATAACCAGGGGTGTAAGAAAAAAAATGTTTCAGTGATTCAAAAGCTCTTTATGATGAGTGAAA
>JACN01090033.1:0-15904 GCA_000787155.1 Scartelaos histophorus | reverse complement strand
TCACTCGTTTGTTCATTCACTCGTTCATTCATTCACTCGTTTGTTCATTCACTCGTTCACTCCACTGACTCCACTCTGAGCTCTGAGTCCAGCCCAGGCCACAGCTCTGGAGAAACATTTGCCCTTTTCCCTCAGGTTTATGGGAGAATCTGCCAAATTTAACCCACTAATATTAAACTTGAGGCCCTCACGCCTCATTCACTCCTTCCACACTCTTCAGCGCCCCCTATAGTCGACTCATTCACACAGCCATTCGGAGCTGGACAGTTCATTTATTCACGTTTTTTTCAGAATCATTATCTCCAGCCCCATAAACCAAACACTTTTATCTCCTGTTTCCCATCTCTCCTGGTGCATCCTGGTCTATGTCCACCGCTCTACTGACCACAGATGTTCATGACTTTTCAAGGTGCATCATGGGAAATTTGGAGCGCACTACTTTTTCACCAACTGGACATTCAAACACAATTACAAACCTCTAAAATCGTGAATACTGTGGACGTTCGGACAGACTTTTGGACTCACATTTCTGCTTCATTTGTCTTTATAAACCACACCTCCACGTGGTGATGTCATAAGGTGGTGCCCCTGCTTTGTTTGTACATTTAGTTTATTGTAATACGTACTTTAAAATACATTAATAGTCGCAACAGGTCCATCGAGTCCCTTCTTGGGGAATGTAACTGTTTCAGATGCTGCTGTCCCAGTTTGGACCGTGGTGCCCCCTAGTGTCCAGGACCTGGACCCCTCCCGCCTTCATGTCCTGGATTAATCTGTCCTCGTCCTGTTAGATCAGTATCTACACTCTTCAGCGCCCCCTATAGTCGACTCATTCACACAGCCATTCGGAGCTGGACAGTTCATTTATTCACGTTTTTTTCAGAATCATTATCTCCAGCCCCATAAACCAAACACTTTTATCTCCTGTTTCCCATCTCTCCTGGTGCATCCTGGTCTATGTCCACCGCTCTACTGACCACAGATGTTCATGACTTTTCAAGGTGCATCATGGGAAATTTCGAGCGCACTACTTTTTTTCGAGCCCAATTACAAACCTCTAAAATCGTGAATACTGTGGACGTTCGGACAGACTTTTGGACTCACATTTCTGCTTTATTTGTCTTTATAAACCACACCTCCACGTGGTGATGTCATAAGGTGGTGCCCCTGCTTTGTTTGTGCATTTAGTTTATTGTAATTCGTACTTTAAAATACATTAATAGTACCAACAGGTCCATCGAGTTCTTCTTCAAAACTGCAGAACCGATGGACGTCTTCATCTCAATTTTTATCCCAATATGTATGAAAATAAAGTGGGCAGAGATAGGGGGCAGGTGGAAACGGAAATTTTCTGAGCCGCGTTTGAGACGAGAGCTTTTTCACAACGGCCGGAAGTGCCGCGCTTCAGGTTTGTGGAACTTGTGGTTAATGGTTTTCTGTGGCAAAAAGTCTGTGGAAATGTGGTGTGTCCTCCTGCAGCTTCATAAATCTTAACCCATCTCCACATCTTCAAACGAATTTATCAAGATTTTTTTTTTTAATTGTAGAATCAGTGTCTTATGTTTTATTTGCGCTTGTCGTCGTTCGTATTTAAGTTTTCACCTTTCTTACCTTGACCGTTGTGGATTAACTGAAATATCGTGAGATCGTATCGTCAAATGTCACAATAATATCGTGGTTCATCACAATATATTGAATCCCGAGGTTTTTTTTGCTTAAATTCATTGTTAACTACATTTTCCTTTGCTGTTTCAGGTCCAACGACGTGAAGAAAATAACTGTTATTAAGCACTTTTAAATCTTATTTTTCTATTATTACGGTGTTTTAAAAGGAAAAAGTAGCACGTTCACAATTTTCTAAACCTTAAAATATCAGAATAAATATCGTACAGTGAGATGCAGATGGAGAAAATATCGAACGGAGAGATTTGGAGATCGTTCCATCCCGAATTTTTGGATGTTACTTGAATTTTACACTTTACACTGTTCAAAAACTGGGCAAAACATCTTGTTATTATGTTTAATGTGTTAATATCTTGAGGTTTCCCACAATATCGCGATAAATATCCTACTGTGATGATATTGTATCGTGAGACTTGGATATCGTTGGAATTCTTCATGAACAATGGACGTTTTTTGGTTGAAGATTTGGTGATGAGGCAGATTTTTAAAGCTTTACAGACGAATTTTGCTGCAGAAAACCATTAACCGGACGTTTTGCAAACCTAAAACGCGGGAATTCGAGCCCTTTTGTTTTACGATTCATTTAAATGCGACAGTCGAGTTATTTGCTTCTTTTTGGCAGAAGAAACACGCTGAAACGATGTCAAAACCACCATCGAAAGCGCTGCGAGTGCTTATTTTTAGCCCCACCTGTTGCTCTGTTTGTGCGTTGTTGTGCGTCGAGGTGTGCGAGGTGATTGACACGATTATGAAGTGTCTGTGGTTTGTGCAGTCACAGGAAACAGGGATGACCTACTTCCTGTTTTTCACGACTTCAAACCATCCACTTCACCCGGGATTCTGCCGCGGCCATTTTGAGTTTTCGCTCCATTTTCTTCGGCGGTAGCAGCGGTTTTTTTTTCGCTCCAGATTTGTCCGAGTTTATCTCTTCCTTCAGACGCGTTTAAATCCAGTTCAGATCAGTGTGGAGCAGCTTCCTCTCGCCCAGTATCTCCACAGCTCTGAGCAGGAAGAAGCAAACCACAGACTTCTGCCTCGTTCTGCTGTATGTACTGCCCTGCTCTGGCAGTTTGAAGGAGGCGGGGCGGCTCACTGAGCACCCTCGCCTCACAGCAACCGGGTTCTGGGTTTGATTCCCTGCTCGTCCAAGCCTTTCTGCGTGGAGTTTGCGTTTTTTCCCTTCGTTTCTGTACCTGCAGGAAGTTACCCCCATCAAACACCAAAGTTTTGTCTGTGCAATTCTGGTTCTTAAGATATTTGCGGTTTTATTTTGACGTCATCCAGCCCCTCGAAATGTTAAATCGAGCTCAAAACAGGCAGAAAATGATAAGAAATGTCCATTTGTGCGTATTATTTTTGCTGAAATTATATGATGTCATTGCCGTCCAGATGACTGTAATCGCACAAACGAAACTTTTTGCAGCACAAACAAAACTTTTTGCAGCACAAACGAAGCACATCTGCACCATTCTGGGACATTTTAGAGCATTTTAAAGCTTCCTGTTGGGCTTTCTGACCCCAGTTTGACCTATAGAAGAACTGTTAATCTCCTAAACTGAAGCAACACAAACGAACAAAGCGCAAACAATAGACATAGTTTGTGTATAGTTGTGTGTTTGATGGGGGTAAATTCATGGAGGTTGTTTAGGTGTTTTTTTTTTTTGTTTTCCAGGAGCCTCCGATTTCTCCCATCAACTCAAAACATGCATCATAACTCAAATTCTCCAGAGCCCAAATCACCCAACTGTTAAACTTGTATTTTTGTGTTAGCTACAACTGAGAGTTATTGTAAATGACCTGAATAAAGTTCCATTTATGAGACATGCGTTTTGTTTCTCTTATTGCGCCTTATAATCCGATGCTCCTTATGTGTGGACAATGACACAACTGACATATTATTTGATACTGCGCCTTATAATCCGATGCACTTTATAGCCCGAAAAAGCAGAAACTATTACCCAACGACTAACGGGATGCAATTTGTTATAATTAGAATACAGTCGTCCCTCAGTATTACGCGGTTCACCTTTCGTGGCTTTGCTGTGTCACGGATTTTTTGGGTTTTTTTTGTTGTTACTGTTTGTTTTGTTTTTTTACTGTGTATAAACGTGCATCGCGTTCTGTGTCCTGATTTACATAAATGTTTGATTGTTTTAGCGGGACTCTGAAAAGCTGTGCGTTTGCAAGTTTTCTCCCCGACAAAACCCACAATGTCGACGAAACGTTCTGCACCGACAAAGACGCCTGCGGTTGCACAAAAAGTTGGACTTCTGGACCTGCCGAAGGAAACCAGGAGTTACACGGCCGTTGACCTAAGAACCGCTGCATTGGTTTAGTAAACAGCGTCTTGCATCTGTGGATAAGCTGAACATAAACCACGTAATCTCGAGGTCGCCTTATTTTCAATTGGCTGATGTTTATCTGGCCCCAACACGTCCAGAGTTGATGGATTTTCATTCTTTTTGATTTGGTTGTCATAATTACAAGGCTCTGTACAACCTTTACAGGACACAAAAATGAGACAAACTAAATCATACCTGAAGCAGCGCCGCAAGAAACACAACTGTCGCATGCAGCTTTTGTCGCTTTAGACTCTTCAGAGTGGGAAGAGGAAGCACAACTTTTACTCCAGTGAGCGTAAAAGTGTCTGAAAACTGCACAGAGAAGTTCTATTTTGCTCAAAAGTCGCTCTTCCTCGGCGTACGGATCCTTGGATTTGTATTTCGCATAAACCCCGGTAAAGCTACAAACCGACGCGCTTAATTCATTCACTTCTCGCATTGTCCGACCTCTTAATAAACCTGTATCCTTTCAGATCCAAAGCCGTTATTATTAGGCCTACATCTCCATTAACCTCCTTTCCAAACCTCCCGTCTTATTCAGCATCTTATTTTTCTGCTTCTTTTCAAACACGGGTTTTTTTTTTCTCACTTTGAATCATTCTCCCGCTGGAAATCCCGCGCCTGCTTGCTCGTGAGATTAATTCCTCTTCAGATTTTTCACACGCTTCTTCTTCTTCGCCGGCGAAAAGAGCAGAATGTCAAGAACGCCGGCCTCCTTCCGCCGACAACCCTCACGTAATTAACATAAGGAAATTGATGCGTTCCTCCGTACCGGGGAATTTAATTTAGGCCAGACATCTTTGCATAATGGCATCCCAAATAAAAGAGGAGGTTGTCTTTTTTTCGCTCTGGAGATAAATTGGAGTATTTAAAGGGATTATCAAGCGTTGAGCCAATTAAGAGCGACACGCGATATGAGGCGGTGAATGCTGTTTAAACGCCCATGAAATAGGCAGGGGACGGCGGCCTTTTGTCGAGAAGGAGAGCGAGGAGAAACGGAGAACGGGTTTGTAATGATGTTAATTACGAGGACATGAACCTGCAGCCGAGACTGAACAAGATTAGAATAACTCAGTGGATTACTTTATTTGTTAGATAGGAAAAATGTAGGAGCCGCACTGATCCTGATACGACGGCGATTTATTTAGACGACAGAATCTGATTTTCTGCTTTAAATCGTTTACTTTTTAAGAGATTAGAGCAGAGTTGACACGACTGGAGTTAGTTTAGTTATTCTTATTTATGATTTACTCTCTTTTATTATTGGAAACTGTCATGTTGGTAAAATGTGCCGTATAAATAAAGTGGATTCGATTGAATTCAACTTCCCCTAGTGTTAATTTGGCTCCTCCCACCCACCACTTCAAACTCAGCTCAGTTTGAACCAGTTTTGTTCATAATCTCATCTTAAATGAACTAAAATAAAGTGTAAAAACAAAACATCTCTGTGCGTTGTTTAGCTAAATCAGGATAACTCTACAAAGTGTTATCCGTTTACTCTCAAAACATGAATATAACTCTTAATTTTGGGGTTAACAAAAACTTTGACCCACTGTTACATAATTAACATTTCCAAAAATGTAAAATTAACAAACTGGACTCATAAACCCTGAAAAAATTTTAAAATTGATTCAGTGAAGGTCGATTTTAACGCTTCACTTTTTGCTGTGTAGGTTCCATAATGGTCTACAAAGTAGAAAAAGAATGTTGAAAAAAAAATTAAAAATGAAACAAAAAGTTGCACGAAAATTGCAAATTACAAATTGCACGAAAAAAAAAAATCAACTGACAACTGTATTTCAATCCACTGATAGAAAATTGCTGATATTATTTATTTCTTTTAAGTAAATTTTGCTACTTTTACCATTTCCCTGAGAAAATATACTGATGGTGCCTTGAATAATACCACTTAATTAATTTAATGTGCAGGTTCTGGGGATTTTTATATAAAGGAAGTTTGCCTTTTGTGCCTGTTAAATATTAAAAATTACTGACAGAGCCATAAGAAAATATTGCTTTATTTATCTGATCTGATCATATAGTGATATATTTGTTAGGCTCTCAGTAGGTTCAGTGAGGTTCTCTAGTATAGACCATATATATACTTTTTCATACAGTCTATGTTCACTAGACGATGTGCGGCCATTTTACATTTTTTCAATGAACATTCGATCAGTTCAGCCCTCGGTTTTTAGCTCATTTTTTCATTTGTCCCCCTGTCCATTTGACTTTGACACCCCTGTTCTATGTGCAATTCTGATACAGCTCAAGATTGTTCTAAAGGTTCATTTTTGTCTTGTGAATGTGACTTTTTTAGTATTTAATATCATTAAAATACAAGTTTTAGTACTTAACTATATTCAACTATGTTTAGAGTAGAATCCCTATAGTTTAAATCGTTTAAAGTGTTCTAAAATTAGATGGAACCAGGACCAGGAGCAGATGGAAGGAGTGTTTTGGTCATCCGCCTCAGAAGAGAGAAAAAAATAACATGAGATATGTTGAAAATGTGCTTTAACTTCAATTGAAAATCATTACAAAGCAACTAAATATCCGTCTTTCAAGTCCCACGATATTTACTATTTATTGAAATGACTTAAAACACTGAAAATTAAATCTATTTTTTTTTTAAATAACAGTTACTATTTTAAATGTCCTCCATCACTCTCCTCCTGATTGCCTTTATTTCTAAAACAGTAGGAGATGCAGATCGACTTGTTCTGCTCCTTCTGTTCAATGTCCAAAGTGCCAAAAGTCACTTCAGTTTGGCCTGTGCCCACCCCTGGTTTAAAGGTTGTATGGAGAGTTATTTTTAGTTTCAAATTGCCAATGAAAGTTCAAAATAGCCTCATAGAGACGCACAGCCTTGTAATTATGATGACCACAAAAAACAAAAAAACAATGAAAATCCATCAACTCTGGACGTGCTGGGGCCAGATAAACATGAGCCAGTAGATAACAAAGCTTTCTCATTATCAGCTGCTGGGTTGTCAATCAAACTCCCTGCGTTTTTGGCGTATATGACTTTACACAAGACGCTGTTTACTAAACCAATGCGGCGGTTCTTAGTGGCTTTTCCCAGCTGGAGCTTCCTCACAGTTTGCACAAAGTTTGTCACGACGACGAGAATCCACGACCAGTTCAGCGCAAAAGAAAGTCCGATTATGAGGTCGCCAAAAGGAGAAGAGAAGAGGAAAAGGAGCGAAGCCGAACGAAGGTGATTCTAAGAGAAAGACGTGTTGGTCACTGCAAAGCATCAAGTGTCTTTTTGATTAAACGTATGATCATTTTCCAGCTTGTTCCCTTTTTATTTGGGGTCACCAGAGCAAATCAAGATGCACTTCCTGTGGCAATCGGCTAAAAGTGTCTTGCAGAAACGGGCACAATGTCAAAGATTTATCTACACAGTCACTGGACCAGGGCCTAAACCACTTTTCAGGGCCCCACACTGCAATTTCTCTGATCTGGGTAAGATTTTAAAACTTATATCAGGTTATTCATCTTGTTTTCAGATTTATTCTCTACTTACGAGTTCTAAGATGGTTTAATTCTCGTCTAGAGCGAGTTTATTTGAAGAAAACTTGTCTAGTAAAGTGTTTTTGCTGCATGGACAGATCACTAAACGACTATTTCACTACTTTTAAGTTATTTTCTGACAGATTTAAGTGTTTATATCTTAGATTTTGCAGTGCACAGCCAGTAGAATGTGAGATATGGCTGGATGGTGTCGACTTTTGGCCCCTTCTTCCTCCTCATCTCCTGTTTTTTTCTTCGGTCGAGCCCGAACCTTTTGCTGTGTCGCTTTACAGAGTTGAACATCTGTGGTTTCATTCTGATACAGAGAACACGCCGAACTAAAAAAAAAACAACCTAAAACGCCCAAAAACGAGAGCTACAAATGACTCCTGTAGTTAGTAATGCTGTAATAAAAGACTAGAAAGTACCGCCGCCCTCATATTTTTCATTATTTCATGCAAGATTTGTATAAGAAACATTTAATTTTAAAATTTTATGTGCACAAGAAACCAAAAAATTATGTTGAGGACGCATGGAGGCAGGTAAATGCAACTCATCACAGGCTTTTTTTTCTTGTGTTTCAGGCGACAAATGATGATTTAAGTGAATATTTTTGTCTGATAATTACAATTCTGTCATTTTGAAACATCCTCTGTTGTATAATCTGAATAGCGTGGCCATAAATGCGTCTTTTGTGCTTCAGAGAATAAATAGAAGTAAACTTAGACAAGGTATAAAGTTTTTTTTGACCATTTTTATGAATCCATCGCTCTTTAATTTTGTCAGTGCTGCAAAGTCAATGTATTCGTGGGTTTTGGTCGTGTTATTTTATGCGTTTCTTGTCGTTTTTGAGAACTTCGGGCTTGTCTAAAGATAAATTGTCGAGTCTGGAGTTCCTGTTTCTTTCTTTTTTTGAGGCTTCTGATCTTTTTCATTTCAGATGGGCTGAAAACAACAGCTTGGTGACGTAACTCCTGAGCAACAGCAGTTGGATTTTGGAGCGTTGGTGCTATCAGCGAGAGCCAGTGTGTCCCTGTCCAGATACTGTCCCACTCCCAGTCGCACAGACACAACCCCCCTGCCCACCGAGCTGCTCTGGGCCCAAGGAAAATGTAAGTTAAGATGCAGAAAACTCATCTGAAAACCTGATTCGCAAGGTTCAGTTTGAGTTTTCCCATTCGCAAGATCAAATAAATGGTCACAAACGCATTTTTATACAAGCTCAAACCACTCACGGATTAAACATCGCCAGAAGTTAAGATATAAACTCTTAAATCTATCAGAAAATGACTTAAAAGTAGAGAAATTATCTGCTTTTCCACACACTTGACGAGTTCTCTGAAAATAGAAGCAGACTCGGAACTAGGAAGTAGAGAATAACTTGATATAAGTTGTAAAATCTTTTGCGGTTGAAGTGGGGTAAGTGTCTTGCCTAAGGACACCACAACAGCGTTAATGTGTGGGGGCTGGAATTGCACCGACAACCTTCACATTAGTGGACAAACGCTCGGCCGACTGAGCCACTGTCGCTCTAAATTGTCGTTTTTATCAATCTGAAAAACATTTATATAATTTATTTGGTAATAACGGTGCAAAAACTAAAAGCTGCAGCAAAATTACTTATTTTTATATATTTTTTTTATTATTTGATATTTTACCAAACAATCGGGCCAAGACGCAGCATTAAAAATATTAAAGAGATCACGCAAATATCCACACGTCAATCAAATGAAACTGAAAGGGTTTTAACACATGGATGGAACGATATCCAAGTCTCACGGTACAATATTTAGTGCGATATCGTGGGAAAACTCACGATGTTACGATATTCTACATCAGGTTTGTGCAAACGACAGAATCACGGCCCAAATACTGTTGATCTTTTTAATCTAGGTGAACTTTAAGTTTAGTTTTGGCCTTTTTGGGGAATAGAATTTAATACATTGACTAGAAGGAGCAGGATTTGAAATAAGAGACGATGACAAAATCCTGAAGAACAACGGAACTTTCAGTGCTTTAAAATAGTAAAAAAGTGTTTTAAGAGTCATTTCAGTCAACAGTAAACAAAGCAAAGTCAGATATTTAGTTTGAAAGGATTTGTCATGATTTTCAGTTGAAGTAAAGCCCACGTTTTCTACATATCCCGTTTTATTCTCTTTCTCTTTGAGGTGGATCATCAAAACCATCGTCCATCTGCTCTTGGTCCGGTTCTTCCATCACATTTTAGAACCGTTCGTGACCCAAAAGTCAAAAAGTGACCTTCTGAAACACTCTGCCCAGTCATTTGGTGCATTCGTCTCATTCAGATCAGTGACAAAAGTGCAAAATTTAAGCAACGATACCCGAGTCTCACGATACAATATCATCACGATACGATATTTATTGCAATATCATGAGAAAGCTCGAGATATTAACACCTTAAACATAATAATAAGATGTTTTGCAGAGTCTTTTAGTCATTTTTGAACAGAGCAGTGTAAAATTCAAGTAACATCCAAAAATTCGGGATGGAACGATCTCCAAATTTCTCGGTTCGATATTTTCTCCATCTGCATCTCACGGTACGATATTTATTGCGATATTTTCTGGAGGTTTTACAAAATTGTGAACATGCTACTTTTTAAACCTGCTGTTCTAATACAAAAGTAAGATTTAAAAGTGCTTAATAACTGTTATTTCTTTACATCATCTGCAATGAAACTGCAAAGGATCATGGGATATGTAGTTTTTTCTTTATTTCTTTCTTTTTTTTTAGCTTTTACTGCACCACAACAGTTAATTTAAGCAAAGAGACTTGAGATTCGACATATTGAGACACGATTTCACAATATTTCGGTTATTTTTACACCAGAAGTTGTCATTTACAAAGCTCCAAATGCTCTGTTCCACCTTGTGATGTCATGAAGCTCCTTTTTTTTTTGTCAAAATTAGAAATTCTGGGGCTGAATTTATCCAAATCGTCCTGTACTTCCTGAATGAACTGAAACACATTCTAACAGAACATATTATCCTTTTAACATGAGTATTATGTGTATGAGGCCGGAGCTGATGAGTCCACATGATTAATTTATCACTGGCTTTAATATTCATGCACGGCGCAGATTTCTGATCCACACTTTTAATAGACGCCACGTTTGGTCCAACGCCACAATCACCAGGACCGAAAGTGGCACCGTCTTAGTTTGAATATTAAATTACGCCGTTTCCTGGTCTAGGTGAGACTTTCCGCCGCACACAAACACACACACCCGTAGTTGTGTTGTGTTTCATTCACACGTTCACCACACAAAGGCGGCGAGGTGCAGACGGGCTCATCGTGCAGCTCCGGGGTCGTGTCTGAGGAGGAAACGGCAGCAGAACTTGGCCTAAAGGGCGTTAAGGTTATGTCCAGGAGAAGAATGTAAAGCCAAACCAACTAAAATAACCAGGACGATTAGAAAAACTTTAAGGACTCATTTAATAAAACTCCACATTCACTTCTATGGAACCCACTGGCTGCAGGTCAATAAACTTGCAAAAATCTGATGCATTTTGGGACCAACAGTCATTTAAACGTCCGTATTTATTTATTGGGATTTGAGTTTAGTCCAATAATGAATAAAACTAAACTAAACCTGCAAAATACTGGCAGTTTGATCAATAATCCTAAGTATTTCTGGGCACTGCTTTAACAAAAAGTCAGGGAAACATCCATATTTAAATCTTTTTGACCCACTGGCTTTTGAGTTTAGCCCTGGTTTAGTCCAATTATGAGAAAACCGAAACTAAACCAGCAAAATCTTGGCTGTTTTAACAGAGTCTGATGTATTTTGTGTTTCTAAACCCGCTGGCTTTTGAGTTTAGTCCTGGTTTAGACCAGTTATGTGCAAAATTAAACTAAACCAGCAAAATGTTGGAGATTTGAACAGAATCTGATGTATTTTGGGACACTACATAGTCCTGGTTAAGTCAAATGTTGATAAAACTAAATTAAACTTGCAACATGTTGGAGATTTGATCAGGATCCTATGTATTTCTGGACTCTGCATTAACAAAAAGTCAGTGAAACATCAATATTCACTTCTTTTTGACCCACTGGCTTTTCAGTTTAGTCCTGGTTTAGTCCAATTTTGTGCTAAACGAAACTAAACCAGCAAAATCTCGGCTGTTTTAACAGAGTCTGATGTATTTTTAAATTACCCACTGGGCTTTTGAGTTGAGTCCAGTTATGTGGACTAAACTAAACTAAACCTGCAAAATGTTGGAGATTTGATCAGAATCTGATGTATTTTGTGACACTATATTAACAAACAGGGGCTTAAACGTCCATATTTATTTCTATGGAACCCGCTGGGCTTTAGAGTTTAGTCCTAGTTTAGTCCAGTTCTGTGCAAAATTAAACTAAACCAGCAAAATGTTGGTTATTTTAAAAGAATCTGATGTATTTTGGGACAATCATTTAAACATCTGGATTAATTTCAGTGCTAAACTGGCTTTTGATTCAATAATGACTAACTAAACCTGCAAAATATTGACTATTTGATCAGAATCCTAAGTATTTCTGGGCACTGCTTTAATAAAAAGTCAGTGAAACATCCATATTCAGTTCTTTTTGACCCACTGGCTTTTCAGTTTAGTCCAATAATGAGAAAAACTAAACTTAACGAGTAAAATCCTGACTATTTTAAAGTATTTCGGGACACTGCATTAACAAATAGTCAGTTAAACGCCCATATTTATTCTTTGGAACTCACTGGCTTTTGAGTTTAGTCCTGGTTTAGTCCAATTATGAGAAAAAAATAAACTAAACCTGCAAACTGTTGATTATCTGAACAAAATCCCATGTATTTTTAACACTACATGAACGAACATCCATTTAAATGTCTGTGTTCATGTGTTTAGAACCCAGTATTATGTGTTAAACTAAACTAAACCTGCAGAATGTTTGGTTTTTGAAGAGAATCCTGCGTATTTTGGGACACTCCAGTCACATTTTCAGCTTTAATTTCCACGGGACCCTCGGACTGCGGCGCCATCAGGCCCACCCGAGCCCCCCTCACTTCTTTTTTTTTCTCTTTAAATGAAATAAATAAACAATGAACGGGCCCCGGTCTCATCCCATCTCACGCATGGCTGCCAGTGATGCTCAGCCTGTCAGCGCTCTCATTGGCACGGCACGGCTCTGGCGCAGGCTCCATCCATGCGTCCAGTGCGCGGGCAGCTGTAGCAGGGCCGCGCGGATAAAAAGCCCCGGTTACCCGTTGGGCTCAGCGCAGACGAAGCGATGCTGGGCTGGAACGAGGAAGTGCAGTGGCGAGGGGAGGGACCGCGTGTGCAGCTCCCGGGGGCCGCCGCTGCCTTCAGACCTGCCGCGTATGGAACTGGGGAGAGCTGGAAGAACTTCATACTGCAAACGCAAGGGATCGCAGGTAACGCGCGGGGAAACACACTCACAAAGTCGTTTTTTAGCACCAAAACTTAACGCGTGTGGAGGTTTAGTGAGTGTTTAAAAGTTCAGGATCACTTTGGAGGGAGGATTTCAATGGAAAAAATGCTTCCTGTACTTTTCAAAGCAGGTGCACCGAACGTCAGAGCCACTTTACGCGCGTAATTTGGGCTTAATCCACACAGCAACAACTATTATTCATTTCTTAAACATCAATTTAACCCATTTGTTTCTAATTTGTTCCGAATTTACGGGATTTCAAACTTTCAAGCTACTTTTCCATGCGCATTTTCCAACTTGGAAAGCAGGACACGTGCTTTCCCGGTTATTCTTAACATATACACTGATTAAATCGTTAAATGTTGCCTTTTCTAAAATAATTCTTCATTTGTTTTAACGTTTAATCCATTTTTAATAGGATTGGCCGCTTTTACGCAGCGCTTTGGCACCTGTTGCAAAGGCAAAGACGGGCGCTCCGCTCTCCACGCGCGGATTCTTGAATATTAAAAGTTGGAAAAAATCGACTAAACGTGAATATTTGTACGTGTCTAATTCTAATAAGTCGTTTTTGACTCGACACATGCACAAGTGGAAGTTTCAGAGCCGTGCGTAAAACAGGAAGCAGTGCGCACTTCGTAAAAAAAAACCAAAAACTCTCCAACAAGTTTTTAATTCGTTTTATTTATTTGGTTTAGCGTAAAATCACAACAGCAGAGATGATTTAACCAAGAGGAATTAGAAAAAAACATGAAATGAAACAAACAAACGCGCAGATGAAGCAGAGTGGACGTGGAGCTGCGCCGGGTAGCGGTGCCGGAGCGTCCCCCGCGCGTAAAACCCGGCGCCGCGCTGCTTTTCTCCGCTGCTTCTCGGCTCGGATCGGGACCTCGTTCGGAGAAATGAATCGATTCAGACGGAGACGGTTGCTGCTGACTGACTCTGAAAGTTGTTAACAACGCCCAGCGCGGTGGAGGCGAAAGAGAGAGGAACTTTTAGCCCATTTTTAACCACTTCCTCTTCTGCAAACACGACCAAACTTCGCCACTGATGTGCGAAGAGGCTCAGCGCGCAGTGACTCGTAACGTGTCATGTCAAAAGCTTCTGTTTTAAAATGATAAATCATCTTTTTTAGCAGTGTTTTTAATTTTATCTGCAAGTGAATCATCTCTGCGCACTTTCCACACACGCGTGCAAAGCTTAAACTCCTAAAAAACACACTTTTACTCATAAACAACGTCAAACAATCCATAATAATGTAACACAAATGCAATAGAAATACAAAAACACAACGCACAAAGTTTGGTTTCGTTTTATTAACAATTTGAGCAAACGTTTTTTAAACATCACTCCACTTTTTCCAAAAAATTGCAAAAAAAAATGTCAAAATTTACACTTCTCAAATGACATTACAAACCCAAATTTACACATTTACATTTTAAATAACAGAAATCATTAATTTTCTAACTTGTCGCACTATATTTTTCCACATTTTAGGATTTAAAACAAAGTAAATTCACCTCCACATGTGATTTAACTCATTTATATTTCTGTATCTGTGTAAAATCTGCACGTTTTACTGAAAAACCTGAACTTCCACGAGTTAAAATGTGACAAAAAGAAAGAAAAACACTGAAATCAACAATTATAAACACCTTTTTCTGCAACATAATTTCATATTTTATCCATTTTAAACATGAATTATGCAGATTTTTTGCACAAACCTGCCTCAAATACCTTTACACAATTACAAACGTGCAGAAATATCGAGAATTTGCAATGAAACTAAAGCAAAATGTACAGAAATAAAACAGAAATAGTTTAGGAATTTACGTCAAATATTAAAATTTGCAGATAAAGACCTGAAAGAGTCCAGAACGGTGTCGGTAAAGCTCTTCCGGACAACGCAGGAGTGTGTGTGCGTCGTGTGTGTGTTGTGTGTGTAAGTGTGTGTATGAGCTCAAATCTGCGGAGGAGCCAAAGCAAAAAAGACGGTTATTAAAATGGCAACACAACAAGATGCAAATGTAGAAAACAGGAAATCGAAGAAGGACCTGCAGATATTTGGAGACGTCTTGGTGTATTTTAGTCAAACTTTTACTGTTAAATTGTGGGGTTTTTTAGCTTAAACCATTTGAGAATTTCACAGCCTTTAGATACATTTCCTGTACGGTTAAATCGAATTATTACACACAACTTTTCATCACAAATATTGTAATATATTGTAGGATTTATTGTATTTATTTCTAAAAATTATTCAGTTTAAAAGAAAAATGTCGAGTATTTTTAGGTTCCATGGCAAAATCTAAGTGTGTAATGCAAAATGTGTGATATAAATGAGAAATCAAAGGTTTTAAACAGGTGATAGTGCGACGGGAGGGCAGAATCAGGCTGCAGCAGTAGCTGTCGAGCTGCACTGGTGCAAACTGGAGCCGCTTCAAACCACAAGGTCTAAACCAGGTTTGTAAAAGGACTAAAGCAAGTCAGGTCTAAACCAGGTCTAAACCAGGACTAAGCCAGGTCTAAATCAGGTCTAAACCAGGACTAAGCCAGGACTAAGCCAGGTCTAAATCAGGTCTAAACCAGAACTAAGCCAGGTCTAAATCAGGTCTGTAATAGGTCTGAAATATCCCAGTTTGGGAAGAAAGCAAAACCAGGTCTGTAACCAGGTCTACACCAGGTCTGTAACCAGGTCTAAACCAGGACTAAACCAGGTCTAAACTAGATCCGTAACCAGGTCTAAACCAGGACTAAACCAGGTCTACACCAGGTCCGTAACCAGGTCTAAACCAGGATTAAGCCAGGTTTAAATTAGGACTTAACCAGGTAATAATAGGTATAATAGGTCTAAACTAACAATGAAACAGGTCTAAAACAGTAAAAAATAAATAATAATAATAAATTATTAATAAATATATATAAATAAAAAAATAAAATAAAA
>KN503185.1:0-14902 GCA_000787155.1 Scartelaos histophorus | reverse complement strand
GAGAGAGGAGAGAAGAGAAGAACAGAAGAACGAAAGGTAGAGAGAGAATAAATAGAAATATAAAGAGAGAGAGAGAGATACAAAGGAATGTGGGAGAGAAAGAAGAGATGGAAGATAGAGAGAGGGAAAATGAAATAAAAGAGAGAGAGATACAGAGACAAAAACAGGGACAGAGAGATAAAAACAAAGAGAGAGACAAAAAACAGAATGAGAGAAAGTAAATAATAGACAGAAAGAAAAAGATATAGAGAGTGAGGGAGGAAGGAGAGAAGATGACGTGAAGGATAATGAGAGAATAAACAGTCATTTAAAGAGAGAGGCGAGGGAGGAGTGTGAGAAAAAAAGAATGAAATAGAGAGAGAGAGAGAGAGATGTCGAGAAAGAGAAGAGGCATAGAGAGAGAGCAAAAGAAACAATAAGAGAGAGAAGAATTAGGAAAGAGAAAGCAGAGAGAGGGATGAAAATATAGAGGAATAGAGAGTGAGAGAAGAAGAGAGAGAAAGAAAAAGAGAAAGAGAGAGGGGTGAAGAAAGAAAGAAAAAAAGAGAGAGAGAGATCGTAGGATGCAGGTATGTTCCTGTTGAGGCACAGACGGCGCAAAGAATGAACGCCACACCCTCCCGACGCACAAACCAATGGAGACACGACATGGTTTCAGTTCAATACATCATCACAAACTACCCATCAACTACACCATAAACTACACCAGAATACGCTCATACAATATTTTTTACTCTCACGGGGTTGCTGGTTCAATTCCTCTTTATTTTCAGTCCAAAATCCAACACCAAGAATCCTTTTAATATCTCAAATTTGAACTACAACGTGCTGCCTCTTCTGCTTGACCCTTGCGTAAAAATAGCACATTGATTCCATTTTTATTTAATTTTGGCAGCTCAAAATAAATAAATAACAGCGTAGAAATAAAAATTGAATTGTAATTCATATTTATAAAAATGAGAGGAAAATTATTTGGGAAAAGACGCACAAACCACGCAGCGAACAGGCAAGCAAACCCGTGCGTAAGTCTTGATGCACCAAACGTAAAAGCGTCTTAATTTTGTCACGTTTCTGGATAGGTCCTTCTAATAACAAAAACTAAGAAAATTGTTTGTGCTAGAACATTTCACCAACGTGTAATCAAATTCATTCTAATTATTACGGTAATTATTTTCATTGGAACCTGAAAGCAACAGTTAAAAATCCACCGCGTTAAATCTACAGGAACACGGTGCCAAAAGGACACCTCGCACCGCTCTGACCTCTACCCGGGAACAGCGATCCGAAAGCGGTCACCAAGGCTCACGTTTGCCCGCTCCACGCAAGACCAGACAGCGGAGACAGATGTGAACGTGCCACTCACCGCTGACGCTCCTCCGATGTTCCCGCGCCGTGTCCTTGCGCGTTGGCATCCCCGGACTCACGGATGCATCTTTCCCCCCGGTGCCTCCGCGCTACAGTGTCCGCGCTCCGGTGCTCAAGACGCCGGGCGGAGTGGCGAGGAAGAGGCGATAAACTTGTCGCTCCAGGACACGGAGGAGGAGACGGGAGACGGGGCTAGGAACGCGAGCCTGGGTTAGTTCCACGCGCAGCGGCAGGAGCGGCGGCAGAGCACGTTTCCAGGTTCATTTCTCGCTTGGCTACGCACGGGGACGCACAGACAAAACGGTAAATTCATCCAAATAGACAGAGAGACGTGCCAGGAATGGAGAGAATAAGGAAAAATGAAAAAAGACACGGTGCTGGAGAGCGGGGAGAGTGAGTGAGAGGCAGAGGAGTCCGCGGTGGAAAGTTAAAGCGGAGGGTGAAGAGCCGAGAGAGAGAGAGAGAGAGAGAGAGACCGGAGCAGAGGCGACGCAGCAGCGGAGGAGAGGGGGAGGGATGGAGGGAAGAGAGAGAAAGACAGAGAGAGAGAGAGAAGGGATGAAGGGAAAAGAGAGAGAAGGGACAGAGTGAGGAGAGAGAAGAAAGATGGAGTTGAGAGAGGGGAAGGAGAGAGGATGGATGGCACAAGGAGAGAGAGAAAGGGATGGAGGGATGAGAGAGGGAAAAAGGGAAGAGAGAGATGAGCCAGAGAGAGAGAGAGAGCAGAGGCGATGCAGCGACGGAGGAAAGGGTGGAGGGATGGAAGAAGGAGAGAGAGAAAGAGAGAGGAGGGAAGGAAAATAGAGAAAGGAGGGAAGAGATGAAGGGAAGAGAGAGAGAAGGGACAGAGCGAGGAGAGAGAAGAAAGATGGAGTTGAGAGAGGGGAAGGAGAGAGGATGGATGGAACGAGGAGAGAGAGAAAGGGATAGAGGGATGAGAGAGGGAAAAAGGGAAGAGATAGAGAGCAGAGGTGATGTAGCGAAGGGGGAAAGGGTGGAGGGATGGAAGAAGGAGAGAAGAAGAGAGAGGAGGGAAGGAAGAGAGAGAAAGGAGGGAAGAGATGAAGGGAAGAGAGAGAAGGGACAGAGCAGGAGAGAGAAGAAAGATGGAGGGAGAGGAGAGAGAGAAGAGGGATGGAGGGATGAGAGAGGGAAAGAAGAGAAGAGAGAGACGAGAAGAGAGAGACCGGAGTAGAGGCGATGCAGCGATGGAGGAGAGGGAAGGGATGGAAGGAGAAGAAAGAGAGAGAGAGAAGGGATGGAGGGAGGAGAGAGAGAGAAGGAATGGAGGGAGAAGAGAGAGAGAGGGAAGGGATGGAGGGAGAAGAGAGAGAGAGGGAAGGGATGGAGGGAGAAAAGAGAGAGAGAAGGAATGAAGAGAGGAGAGAGTGAGAGAAAGGAGAAGAAAGAGAGAGAGAGAAGGGATGGAGGGAGGAGAGAGAGAGAAGAGATGGAGGGAGGAGAGAGAAAGAGAGAGAGAGAAGGGAGGGAGGGAGGAGAGAGAGAGAGAGAAGGGATGGAGGGAGGAGAGAGAAAGGATGGAGGGAGGAGAGAGAACGAAAGAAGAAAAGAGAGATGGACGGAGAGGAGTAATAGAGAGAGAAAGGCATGAAACGAAGAGAGAGAGTGGAAAAAAGAGATGGAGATGGATGGAGAGAGACAGAGTGAGATATAAAGAAAAAGAGAGAGAAAGGTGTAGGGAGATAGAGATGGAGGAAGGTTAGAGAGAGATAGATTGGAAAAAGGTGGAAGGAGAGAGGGTAGAGAAAGAGCATAGAGATATAGAAATGCAGAGAAAGGAAGAGAGAAAAGACGAGCGAAGGAGGAGGGAGATGGAGAGATGAGAGGGAGAGAGAGAGAGCAGTTCATTCAACAGTCTGCAGCGCTCTGACAGCCGGACTCATTCACACGACTCTGCACTGCGCTGGAGATCTGCCACTACGCCTTTTTATTTCATTATGTTTATTCAACAATCGCCCGCGGCAACGACTACCGCTTCTACACAAACACGTGGAAATGCATTTTTAAAGGTGCACCGTGGAACTTTCCTGGGGGGAGGGTCCCTCGCTCGATTGTCACCGCGGAGACGTTATCGCTTCGACTCAAACGTGTCACGAAAACGGCCACGTCAAAATACGCCCGAAGCTCTTAACGTCGACGAACCGCTCGCTCGTTCACGAATACAAGACAGTGGGGATGAGGGGCGTTAAGTGTCTTGCCTAAGGACACAACAACTTCATCTGTATCTTTCTAAGAGCTGGAATCAAGCTGCCAACCTGAGTTTATGGATCTGAGCGCTTTACTAATGTTTATGGGGCAATTTCTTCCGTTAAAAAGGTTAAAATTTCATAGTAATTCTCCACATACTTTTAGAACTTCTGATTTCCATGGAACCAAATCATTTTTTTCACAAATCATGAGTTATTCTGCAGGTTTTTTGTACTTAAAGTGTTAAAATGTTCATGTGGTGCGACCGTCCGCCCATAACTGAGGATTTTTAAAGTTCTTTACAATGACTCTAAATCTTATAAAATTTATTTTCTTTATTTTTTGCCATATTTTCTGAAGTGTTTTTAGTCCCGCATAAAATTTCACCTTTTTTCAATAGATATTTCCCCCATAATATTCAAACAAATACTGTCCAAGTGTGTTCATGCTTTCAAATCTCAATCTCATTTTCATATGACTCAGTACTTAGATTAACATCCCAACCATGTTTTAGAAAATAAAATAGTTTTAAGGTTATTCGGTCGCACCACATGACATTTTTTAAGGTTGTAGTCAATTCATGTACATAAAAAAACACTAAAATGCTTAATATACATGTTAGACATAGATTTATGCACCTGATATTGGAAATATTTGAAAAAGTTATAGAAACTACATTTTAAAATTTACCAGGTAAACATCATTGACCCTTATGTCGAGAGTGGGATTCAAAACTGTAAATTTCACTGCGACAAAAACATCGAAAACGAACATGGCTGCTCATAAGTAAATAAAAATCTGCATAAAGGACTGAGAAACAGCGTGGATTTTTACAGAATCAACAAGCGCCAAAGCGCCAAATCATTATTTATTTCTATTTATTTCAAGGGGTTATATGTTTTGTTCTGAGTGTCACAAGATTTTTCATGTGGAGATGGAGGAAGATAGAGAAAAAACTGTAGTATATAGAGAAAAACACAAAAAGAGAAGTCGAGAGAGAGAAGAAAATAGAAGGGAAAAAGCAAGAAGAAGCAAGAGAAAAACAAGGAGAAAGGAAGAGAGAATGAGAAAAACATAGAAAATGTCTGTGGCTGGACCGTCTCAAGTTTGGACAGAGGCTTTTCTCGCTCGATGGTCCAATTCCTGATTATTCTGGACTGGGAGAGAACGTAAAAAGAACTGGCTGGTCGGGCTTGTGTTTTCCTGCACTCAGCTCGCTTTTGTGTTGCCTCCAGACCTCTACAGGAAGTAAACCAAGAGGGTAATTAGGAGTGAGTTTAGTGCCTGGACCAGACCTCGCATGTGTCTGTCAAAAGGTGTTCGCTAAGTAGCTGTTGCCGCGGCGATATCGCTCCTCATTTGCATAAAGTTGACTTCAGTTCAACCCGGCTGCGCTTGGGTCGGTCGGATCGCGCCGCTTTCCCGTCTCCTCTTCCTCCAGTCGGCTGAGGAAACTCGTCTCCATGGGAACGAGCGGTGACGACGCCGGCCGAGTTACAGGTCAGATCTGTGGAGAGCTGAACCCGGAGCTGAACCCATGTTTTTCCAAATCGTTTTCAGGAATAAAAACAGCTCTAATTGTTAGTTTAATCGACTTTCTTTCAAAAATGGTTTCCCCCCTCATCATTCTGACATTAAAAAGTTTGCTTTGTGTGATCTTTGGCGTTTTATTTCGCGATTTCGCCCATAAATCAAGATGTGAACATTATTAATAGACCAATGAGCTGTCCATTTTTCACCAAGGTCACTCCCGCTAGCCTTAGCAACAGGTTTGATTGACAGCGTTGCTAAGGGCACTAAGGGGAAATCAAACTCCTAAACAGGAACTTGAACGCCCATATCGATCACAGCCTACTGAAAATGCGCCGTTTAAAGTGCATTGCACAGCCTTTCTGGTCCGTCAAGTGGTTGTTTCCATGACGATGTTATCACGTTGCTCGGAATATTCCATCGTATGACTTTAAACACATCTATTCAGCATTTACTCTCTTTCCATTGCCCATTGCTCAAAAATACAATCATTCTCTTCATGAATAGGTTGCCTCTCCATAGATCTGACCTGTAAAGTAGCCAATTGTTGAACATTCTAAACATAGTAATAACATCTCCATGGAAACAAGCAGACTGACGCTCAGAAAAGCAACGCAGTGCACCTTTAAACCCATTTTTTCTTGAGTTTTCAGACAATCTTTAAAAAAAAAAAAAAATGACAGTGTTTGCTAATGTGTGCGTTATATCTCCATGGTAACTCCTAAATATTCCACCATAGAGATAAATGTAGAACACCCCCAAGTCAGGATATGCTTTAGTTTAGTTTATCGCTGCTGCTAAGGCTCTGACAGAGTTTTGATTCCTTTTAGAGATTCGTTCGTGAATGAATCGGCTCTTTGGCCCGGTTTCTTATCGTACTGTATTGCATCTTTATACATATTCTAATTTGTTTGCATTTTTACATTGATTAAATCTGAACCAACAAAGGAAGCAGCACAGAAGCAGAGCAGGAAACACGAGTGAACAAACAAACAAACAAACAAACAAAAAACCTCTCGGCCTCATAATAACAGTTTTAAAATCATTATTATAGTGCAACATTTTTATTCGGATTACGCATCATTTCTCAGTTTGAACCATTTTAAACAGATCTGAGCTTTGGTTATTTCTCCATTTCTGTGATTAGTTTGTAGATAAATCAAGTGTCCACATTAGCCTTTTTTGAACAGCTCTTTGAAATAAAAAGATCCAAAAGATTCGGATCTCATAAAGGAGCCAAAAGTCCCTAATTCCTTCATAAAATGTGAGATGTTTGTCCAAACTGAGCCCCTTGTGTTTGTACGTTTTTCGAGGTTGTGGCCCCAAAATTGGAATGAAAAATGTGATTGTGACTCGTAAAATGAATCACCTGAGTTTTATCGCAGTTATCACATCTGTGTTTAGTTATTACATTTACATATTCGTAAACACAACAATCTCCGATCTCATTTCGTCGCATCGGGCATGAACAATATCCCACGTCGTCTGAAACTCTAATTCATTTTCTGAGATACTGCCCGCTCCCTGCTTCCGGAAGTTAATTTGTCTTTCATTTTTACCCATAGACTTCCGTAAAAAACAGCATAAAAGTTTGAAAGGTTGCTCAGGCATACTCAGCAATAAAGTAACTAATGACCACAAGACCTTTTAGTTTATTTAAAGTCTGCTTCTGACCGCTTAATGAACCTCAAAGTTATTAAACCATTTCACGGAATCTTGCGATGTTGAATTTTTCCAAAAGTCTATGGGAAAAATGAACGGACATTTCACTCGTGGAGCTGGAACGGACTTTGAAGTGCGTGGAACTTTCGAGCTTCGTATCATCATCGTGCAGCCGTCTACGCGCTATGAGATTTTCCACATTAACGCCAACATTTACCTCTTTTGACTTTCGTTTACCCTCCGGCCCTCGTCGCTTTTACGGCGGGGAGCTCAGCAACGCCGTCAATCAAACCCGCTAACGCTATTTGGATTGACCTCTAGGAAAGGAGTCAACTGATTTGCCCGTTATTAATGTTCATATCTTGATTTACGGGCAAAATAACAACATAAAAACAGCTGGATCACGTCGAGCAAGTTCAACTGAATATGTGAAAGGTCTTTTGTACTGGGAAAATCCATATTAAAAGACAAGATAATGGAAAAGCCAAACATGTACTTGTAAATATGCAGGATTGTAGCCAAAGCTTCAATCAGTCATTTAAATTTTTAACGGCACAATTCATAAAAAATGACAAAAGGTACAAAACCTGCTTCCACATGCATTTCTCACTCATATACCTTAAAACACACTCCTAGTATTAAAATGTACAGGTCATACAGTCTCAGTACTTACACATACACATCATTAACATCCATTTATACGTCTATATGGGTCAGTGATGTATAAAGATTTACAACAAGCAAACTTTTAAATATAGTTTTTCAAATCTTTACAATGCCACGTGGATACATCTATGTTTGACATTTATATTAAGTATTTTTAGTGTCTTTTATGTACATGAATTGGCTACGACCTTTAAAAATGTCATGTGGTGCGACTGAGAACGACCTTATAATTGTTTTATTTTCTAAAACATGGTCGGGATGTTAATCTAACTTCTGAGTCATATGAACATGAGATTTGAAAAAATGGAGACGCTCAGACAACATTTGCTTGAATATTATGGGGGAAATATCTATTCAAGAAAGATTAAATTTCATGTGGGACGACAAAATGTTTCAGAAAATATTCCACAAAATCGATTTAGAGTCATTTTAAAGAAGTTTAAAAATCAGCAGTTAAGGACGGACGGTCGCACCACATTTTAACACTTTCCATGGAGGTCAGAGGTACTACGAGTATGTGGGGAATTATCAAAAAATTAAGTTGAGAAATACAAATTTAAAAAAAGTAAAGTTGAGAAATTCAGAAAAAAAAACTCAAGTTGCCAAAGTTATGAAAACACAAACCAGTAAATCATAAAGAAAATAAAAACTCTTGGTTGTTCATGATGTGTGAGAATGTTGAATGTTTTCTGCTTTTTTGGCCTCTATGAGCACAGCGCCCCCTGGTGTTAGCAAGTTCCCACAGTAACAAAATGTGCTGTGAACTTTGACCTGAATGTTTTCGATCTGAATTTCTCAACTTGATTTTTTTTTCTCTGAATTTGGGAACTTGAATTAAAAATGATGAAAAGTGACGTAAAATCCTACCCACCTATCACATGTTAATGCTTTTTCCCAATTATTTCCATTTTTTAAGTTTAAGTTATTTTATTTATCATGAACTATTCAAATACATCAGCTCATATGTTGTAGTATGAAATTGTAACCTTTTTAATTGAAGAAATTGCAATTTAATACGCATCATGCCATTAACCGTATACAGAAATCTGATTCTGAAGTTCTTGTACAGACACTAGGATGGTGTTTGAGGTGTGAGAGGTGTGGAAAGAGAATGCAGTCTGTCCAGCGGCACTTTTCCTTGATGGTATTACACAATCACCTCTGGAGCTTGCTCTTGTTGATCATATTACACCAGATTGACTCTTGAGAGCTTTAGGTCACGCTGGAATGTTGTTACCTCATCAAAAACCTAACCAGACTCGACTGTTTCACTCACACGTCTGAGTAGTCCCTCGAGTGCGTCTTCAAAACTCAAAATCCACCTTGTGATGTCATGAAGCTTTAGTTTTCAAGTTAACACCTATCGTATTTTTCGGACTATAAGGCGCATCTAAAATCATGACATTTTCTCAAAAATCCACAGTGGCCTTATAATCCAGTGGCCTTATGTGTGACCTTTGGTTGTGTTTAACCTCCAACCGATTTGATGTTGTCCACATTAGTCTAATAAGGTATTAGTGGGCGAGTCAGGAGGAGTAATATGTTGGCGGTAGTTCTGCCGTGTGCTGTACAAGGACCCAAAATGCACCTGTTAAGAGACATGCACCATGCAGATTTCAGCTTTTGTATTTTAGTGTTAAAACTGAACAATGTTGAGAGGGATCCGGGCATGTTTGATGCCCAAATCACCAACTGTTAAACTTGTATTTTTGTGTTAGCTACAACTGAGAGTTATTGTAAATGACCTGAATGAAGTTTGATTTATCCGACACACGTTTTGTTTCTCTTATTGCTCCTTATAATCCGATGCTCCTTATGTGTGGACAATGACACAACTGACATATTATTTGATACTGCGCCTTATAATCCGGTGCACTTTATAGCCTGAAAAATACGGTACTTTTTAGCTTTAGTTGAGTGGAGATTTGCAATTCCAGGGCTGAAATTATCCAAATGACTGTAGCGCAGGGGTGAGCCAGCAAAAGGTTCTAAAGTTTTGCAGAAGGACCGGACAAGGAGCACGAAGCATTTGTTTTGGTAATCCACCTCAAAAAATAAAATAAAAAAAAACATAGGATATGCAGAAACCTTGCTCTTTAATTTCAACTGAAAATCATTGGAACTAAATATCTGTGTTTCACGTCCTACAGTTTTTACTTTGTATTTAAATGACTCTTAAAATACTGAAAATGAGCTTGGTCCTCCATTTGTGTTGTTCCTTTCAGAGACTCTGTTATGAAACTCAAATTTTCAAGTTAGGATTAAAAATGCATTAAAAAGAATAACGGGTTTGCATAGAACTCAGTCTAAATATGCAACGTTTGTGTGTTAAACATGTGTGAGTAAAAAAACACAACTCCAGGCCTGTTTGTGATGAGGAAACACCACTATAACACAGGTTAACTTAGAAAATGCTATATAAAAATAATAGCTTACACTTCGCAGTCTCATTATTTGTTATTTTCTTCTCATTTGTCCATTTTTAGCTTACCAAACATTCCACGACGTAAAGTGCACTTACCCTGACAAGAGTAAATTGAAATCAGGTACAGGCCCTTTCAGATCCATGTACGCCACTGTGTATCGACTCCGAGGAGCAGCGGAGCATGCTAACAGGCTAATTAGCTGAGAGCTTTAGTGGCATGTCCAGTACTTTACAGTCTGGTGTGTTATGGCGTTATTAAGTTTAATTACCCGCGTGCTGTTCTGTGTTTGACCTTGTGCCAGTAAGCAGCGCACCCCATTATCTCTCCTCGCGCTGCAGCTTCCCCGAAGATTCGAACAAAGAGGTGGCAGAAAATGAGACGCCGCGACATGAGATCCGATGTTTTCTCGTCAATAAACGCGTAAAAACTCATCGTATATGTCTGAAATGCTGGAGATTGTAAAATGTGCGTGGGATTTAAGGCCCCGGTGGGAGTTGTAACCTTGTCGTGACCTGCTAACGATATATACGACTAGACTCTTTAAAATCCTGTGTGTAATTGTGTATCTTTTCTAATGGAGGACTTATCAATTACTTTTCTGCATGGAGGCGTTATTGCTTTGTCTGGAATGTTCCGCCAAATAGGATTACACATTTCTATCTTTATGTAGACCAAACCAAACCAAGTTACAAGTCAGATCTGTGGAGAGGCGACCCCGCTCACAGCCAGAATGTTGTTTTTCTAGGTATTTTTTGAGCTATAAAACCCCCTGAAACTGAATATGAAGTGTAAAATAGAGCTGTTTAATGCGGAGTAATGGCGTATCCACAGAAACAAGCAGGTAACAAACCACTAATCAAAAAGTTACACAATGTAGCTTTAATGGTTTTAAGACTTTATGACAAAATAAACAACACATTTGAATCTCCATCTCAAAAGAAAAACTGAAAAAAATAGAAAATGGATTTAAACAGCACATTTTCAGGAGCCTGTGATCAATACGAGGATTCATGGTCCTATTTAAGAGTTTGATTTTCAACAAAAAGGAGAGAGTGACTCACTGAAAAACTATTGTGAATGCTGAGAAGTTTTGAATTAGAAGATTTCATGATTAAATAACTTGAATAGGTGGGTATGGTTTTCCATTTATTTTCAGCATCTTTAATTCATAATTCAAGTTGAGAAATTCAGGAAAAAAATCAAGTTAAAAAATTCAGATAAAAAAATAAAATCAAGTTGAGAAATTCAGATGGAAAAAAGTTAAGTTGAGAAATTCAGATTTAAAAAAAAAAACTCAAGTTGCCAAAGCTGTGAAAACAAACCAGCAAATCATAAGAAAAAAAAAAGAAACTTGTTCATGATGTGTGAGAATGATGAATGTCCTCTACTTTTTGGCCTCAATGAGCATGATGCCCCCTGGTGTTAGCAAGTTCCCATAGTAACAGAATGTGAGGTGAACTTTGACCTGAATGTTTTTGATCTGAATTTCTCAACTTGAATTTTTTTTTATCTGAATTTAGCAACTTGAATTTCTCAACTTGAATTTTGTCAGTCTGAATTAAAGATGCTGAAAATTTATGTAAAATCCTACCCATCTATCACATGTTACTGCTTTTATTTATTTATTTATATATTTATTTATTTCAACTATTTTTTTAATTCAAGTTATTTCATTCATCATGAACTATTCAAATTCAAAACTTCTGGCACATTTATACTTCCATACATCAGCTCATATGTGGTAGTTCCAGCTAAGTCAGCTCTTTTCTGGTCAGATTGTGTTCAAATAAAGCTCAGATGAAAGTCTAGAGCTTTAGACAGAGCAGAGCCTACAGTTAGCATCACATCCTAACAGAATGTTCATGTTATCAGCAGCATGGTATCAGTCAGAGGTGTTATTTGCATTCTGGAGAACCAAACAGCTGCTTCATTAAAAATTAAAGAAAACATCGATTCTGTTGCTGCTTCTAACAGAGACTCTGAGACGGGTCAAATGCAGAGGAGACTTTCTCATCATGGGGACAAAACCGTCTCCTCAATCTCCTGAAATAACATCTGATTATCTTACTATTCCTTTAAAAGTGACCTGGCGTTTGTCTTCTTACAGGTAATACTTCTTTATCTGATATGTTTTGGCACTACGCTGCAAATTTCATAAAACTAACCAAGATTTATTCTCTTAAATCTAGACACAAAAGGTATATTTACTAAATCATTGCAAAATATAATATTATTAAGCTTCTTATTTAGTTTTAATATGTATAAACTAGTTAGAATACACATCAAACAAGCAAAAATGATGTTAAAATGATGTTTGAGACATGAAACAAGAGTATTTTTAGGTTTTATGCTTTATTTTAGATTACTTTAATACTTAGATTACTGCTTAAAATAATTGTTTGTATCTTATTTTGAGGTTTATGAAGGCCAAGATATATTTTCTCATTTTAAGATTTCTTAATAAGTACATTTCACTTGTTTTAAGTGCATTTTAAGTTAAAAGTAGTGTATTTTCTAGTTTTAAGGAGGGGTATGCACGTTTTTCTTTCATTTACATTATTTTATTACTTTTAAAATATGCATTCTTATGGTGAGTGGGGTTGCTTCTCCACAGACCTGACTTGTAACTTGACCCAAAGGCGTCACCTGTTTGTTTCCATGGAGATAGATACACAAAAAATATAATGCAACACGTATCCTCCATCAGTGGGAGTCAAATCAAGGCAAGTGAAGTTGTCGGGCACAGTTTTGTATCATGTTTTCGTGTATTTCTGGAGAATATTGGGATGTAGACTTGTGGGCGGAGCTTCGTACAGAATTTTGCAGCTAAAAAATAAGCAGGGCATGCGTGGATGACATCTAAAAACACTTCAGTCATGTTTTTTGATGAAAGAACAACATTATAAGATGGCAGAAAGCTCCAAGAATCCATTTAGCATAATGTGAATAAATAGATGCTTTGTGTAAAACTTTGCATCTTAAGAATTTTGATCCACAGATGTTTTCATGCTCTGTTCTTTCCATTTGCATTTTATGAGTCCGTGAAGCCTCTTATTTCTGAGAACTGAACCAAAATATGCCCAAAGTTCCAGTAGGATCCAGTTTAAAAACAGTAGAAGACTTATTTGAGAGTGTGGAACGTGCCACTGCCAATTATCTCATTAAACCGCAGCTATAAAATACAGATTTATGAGTTGGTTTTGTTCAGTAACGTCGCATTAGTGGTTTTACAAAAGCTCAAAACACGTCAAAAACACGGCGGATAAATAAAATAGATTTTGTATCATGTAATATTAACGGTGCATTATGTAATTTTTATGGTGGAGGGTCTGCCACCTGCTGGTTGCTATGGAGATATCACTGCTTTTCATTGATTACTCCACAGTCTAGAAATAAACGTAATCACAGTGGAGACAGGTTAATGGTCAGATCTATGGAGAAGGAAGCCTGCACATGGTAAAGGTTGATGTTTTAAAGGTATTTTTGAGCTATAAAACGCCAATAATTGAACAAATGGAAGTGATATGTGTTTAATGCTCTACTGTGGAACATTTCAGGCAAACAAATAAGTTACATAGTGAGTTTTGTAACTTTTCTGGGGGAGGCTTCGTCAAATACTTTTCTCCATGGAGATGTTCTTGCTTTGTCTGGAATGTTTCACAGTATGGCATTTTTTATTCTATTTCTATCGTCATGGAGACCAAATCAGACCAAGTTACAGGTCAGATCTGTGGAGAGGCGACCCCGCTCACAATCAGAATACCTGTTTTTCTAGGTATTTTTGAGCTATAAAACCCCTTGTAATTGAAGAAATGTAAAGTAGAGCTGTTTAAAGTCACACTGTGGAACATTCCAAGCAGAGCAACAACATCTCCATAGAAACAAGTACACAACAGACCCCAAGCCAAAAGGTACATAGTGCAGCTTTAAAGTACATAAAGCTTATCGGTAGGAGAGTACCTGTGGTGAATATTTAAAGATTTACATTAGCTAAGAGAGTTTGTGGAGAAAACTTGAAAATAAAAAGTTGCAAAATACAAAGTTCCAAAGCAAAAAGTTACATCTAAAATGCACAGACAGCTGCTGCATGGAAACTGTGTAAAAAATAAGAAGCATATGTTTATTAGCCTAATTATAACTATTGCGGAATTCATACAAGTTGCTAGGTAACAGCTATACAAAAGCTTTCCATGTGTCCATGTGCGACCAGGAAGTTCAATTTTAAACTTCTTCAAAATGGTCAAAATGTGAAGAAAACTAGACAAGACTTTTAGGAAAATTTTAAAACTGCATTGTGTAACTTTTCTGGTGTTTCACAGTATGGTATTAAACCTTTCTATCGTCATGGAGACCAAACCAGACCAAGTTACAGGTCAGATCTGTGGAGAGGCGACCCCACTCACAGTCAGAACACTTGTTTTTTTAGGTATTTTTGGGCTATTAAACCACATGTAATTGAATAAATATAAAGTAGAGCTGTTTAATGTCATACTGTGGAACATTCCAGGCAGAGCAATGACATCTCCACGGAAACAATCAGGTGACAAGCCCTTCAGGAGAAAGTTACACAGTGCACGTATAAATCTAATAAAGTTAACTATCTTGCAAAATAAACTCCAGTGCAGGTTCAGCAAGAAAACATTAAAATTTCAAAAATTCTGAGACTGCCTCCACCTCGGAACAACTGCATTAAAAATACATCTCCTGAAGAAGAAAGGGGGAGAAGGAGAGATTGGGGGAGAGAAGAGAGAAAAAAAGTGAAGGAAATAGAGGGAAAGACATGAAGAAATAGAGAAAGACAGAAGGGTGAGGATAGAGAGATGGATAAAGAGCGACGACAGGGCCTAGGGGACCGAAGTCCTCAGGGAACGAACTGCAGTGCAAATCTAACTCAGAGGATCCCACTCCGAGCTGAAAATGTGACCCAATGTTCTGGAGAAACCACCGGAGAAGCAAACAGAGAATATTATGCAGACGGAGCGGCGCAAAATCAGCGAAACGGCGACAAAGATTAAACTAAATGACACAAAATTGACTCTCGTGAG
>KN503184.1:38888-58152 GCA_000787155.1 Scartelaos histophorus | reverse complement strand
AATACACTTCTGACCAGGGCCAGTATTTCTATGCTTATTCCTTTCACTACTACATATATGTGTGAATTGGGATTTTCTGTGCTCACGAAAATAAAGACAAAGCACAGAAACAGACCGAATGTTAAATTTTATGTCCAAATAAGCTGCTTTTATTGCTGATTCAGTGACTGTTTTTCATTGTTTAAAGCTTGGGAAATACTAATTGTTCAGAGAGACACGATGATTCAGTCAGCAATAAAATAATAATGGTCAAATCCACTTTTATTTTGTGATTTTGTGAGTTATTGACTTTTCTTTTCTGGTTTCTGACTTTTAAAATATGGGTCCCCAGAAAAAAAAAGTTTGGGAAACACTGCACTCGAGGGCAAAATGGAGCTGTTAACTTGAAAACTACCACTTCATGACAACAGTCATTAATCATTTGGATAATTTCAGCCATTTCTACTGAACTTAAGGTAAAAGGAAGCTGGAAAACTACCACTTTATGACATCACAAGGTGGAACAGAGCTTTTTAAGTTTTGGAGATGTAGACAGACGAACTCAAACTTGTGTGAATGAAACAAAACAAGATTCCAACAACTTTCTAAGATGTCTTAAAGTCCATTTTGCGTAATATAGTACCTTTATAACCTATTTTAGTGACATAATATACTCAAATCAAATATTGTTTTTACTGTGAACTATTTTCTTCCAGGTCAAAGCCAGATATCAAGATGGAACCAGGCTCAGGGCGACCACTGGACTACCAGGTTTGTGATCCTATTTTTACAACTTTCGCTGCCCTAGTTTTGTGTCCTCATTAATAAGACAGTGCGAGTTCGTGTTGAGAGCAGGATAAGTCAGGACGTGGTAGAGATGCTTTCTTCTTCTTCTTCTTCTTCTTCTCCTGCGTGTTTCCAATGCTTTAATTAATCCTGCGGGACGCTCCTCCTTGTGCAGTTTGTCCATCTCACACTGCAGCACCGAGGCCTGGGGAGATGCCTCACTCACATCACGGCGCTAAATCTGTCCAAAGAACTAAGCCTGTAAGAAGGCTCTGAGCGGGACCTTAGGCTGGAGCAGGGAAACTGGACCTGCTGCAGTTCAATATGAGAAGACAATATTTGAGTGGTTTACTATAATAATGTTTATATCTTAAAAAGCCTTGTTGCATAACTTATACTAAAACATCCTAAAATAAAAGCACGTTGTTGTTTTTAATTTAATGGGCTGAAATTACTACTACTTTCTGATCTTTCTATGTTATAATTTTGTTTCCTCATCATAAACATACCTACATACAGTATTTAAGATGGGTTCTTCTCTCAATTAAGTTTAAAAACACAGGAGCACTTCTTTGCTCTATACACCTTCACTACAATCATTTTAATCATTTCAGCTCTGGAACTAACGACCTCTATTAAACAAAAAGTAAAACAAGGTAGCTGTTAAGTTGAAAACTACCGCTTCATGACATCACAAGGTGGAACAGAGTGTTTTGAGCTTTGGAGATGTAGACAGACAATAATAAAAGATTAAACATGTGTGAATGAAACAAAATACAACTTCACTTGTGTTTTTGAGGAGGTAACAACATTATAACATCGTTTAAAGGCTCATAAGAACCAATTTTGTGTAATATTAGACCTTTTAAAGTGCAGATAGAGAGTGGGTCACCAGCTTCTCTCCATGGAGATGATATTGCCTGGAATGTTCCAGAGTATGGCATTACAGTGATTAGGTCTATGGAGACAGGTAGATCTGTGGAGAGGTGAGCCCATCCACTGTAAAATCCAAGTTTTTAGGTGAACAAAACCCCATGTTATTGAGTAAATACAAGGTGGATCGGTTTAATGCCACACCGGGACATTCCAGCCAAAACAATAAAATTTCCACAGAGACAAGCAGGTGCCGGAACCTTCACCAGTAAAAGTTATTATAGTTAGTAAGAGTTATTATGAACTTTTTTATATTTAAGCCCAAATGCATAACTTAATATTAAAAAACAAAACAAAAAACAGACTAAAATAAAAGCATATTTTATTTTTTGTACAGTGTTTTATTTTATAATAGAAACATACCGAAGATGGCGGCTGAGTGGCTGAGTGGCTGAGTGGCAGCACTCATGCCTCACAGCAAGAAGGTTACGGGTTCGATCCCCGGGTCGCCCGGGCCTTTCTGTGTGGAGTTTGCATGTTTCCTCCCCGTGTCTGGATGGTTTCCTCTGTGTACTCCGGTTTCCCCCATCAACCAAAAACATGCAACACCCTATGAACAGTTTACAAACTCCTCCCTCCTGTGGGTCAACATGCAACAATGCAACACCCTATGACAAACTCCTCCCTCCTGTGGGTCACCACCTGCAGAGGTTCATAGGGTCTGGGGTCTGGTGCACAGAGTAATGGGCAGAGCTGCCCCCACAACCCAGACGGATTAAGCGGGAGAAAATGGATGGATGGATGGATGGATGGACTACCGAAGATCACAAAGCTTACACACATTCTTATAGATATTATCAAACGTGCCCTTCAAACACAAGTATTTGCCCTGAGGTTACTGATACTTACTCACTCACAGTTAAGTCGTGCCACGTCAAGTCACTTTTGTTCACGTACATGTTTTTCTCTTCAGATCAGCATCACGATTATCGAAGCCCGGCAGCTGATCGGCCTGAACATGGACCCCGTGGTGTGTGTGGAGATCGGGGACGAGAAGAAGTGCACGTCTATGAAGGAGTCCACCAACTGTCCGTACTACAACGAGGCAAGTACAAGTAATACTGCAGTATCGTGACGTCTGCCCTGCTTTTTTATATATATAACTAATGTCTGCAGTTGTATTTTCTGATTCCTCACCGTCATGTAGTCATTTTGGTACAAATGAAAAAAAAATCTGCTGATGAATATTGCGTTTTAAAATGTGCAAGTTAAAACATAATGATCCACAAATGTCATAGGTCATAACTATTAGCAGACACATGCACAATAGGTTTTCTTTAAAGGTCCAGAAATCTGATTATAATCACATTTTGGTGTGTAAGTATCTATATCTTTTGGAAGAGATGGTGTATCAGACCACTTGGAAACTTAATGGGTACTGCTGAGAAATAATGAGTCTTTATTTTACGCAGACGCTTATGTATAAATAAAAGTGCCTAACATTGTCCGTTCTCAAATCATTTGTGGGTTAGTATGTAATCTGAGGGACTACCGGTGTTTTTTTATGCCTTATGGTCATCTTCAAGCAGTTTTCTGGATTTTGGCAAATATATTGGTCCCTTTACTGTTAGTGAGTATCAGATTCATTAAAAACGGACATCTGGGCTATTTCTTGGGACAAATTAATGGTTTTGGATAAATATAAATCTGTAAGGACAGGGGACACAGGGCTCAACACTATTTGAAAACATGAAAACATATTTTCAAATTATTTATTTAAATATATTGATATTTGATGCATGGACAATATTTGTTTGAATATTATGGGGGAAATATCGATTCAAGAAAGATGAAATTTCATGTGGGACTAAAAACACTTCAGAAAATATGAAAAAAAGAAACAAAATAAATTTGATGAGATTTAGAGTCATATTAAAGAAGTTTAAACATCATCAGTGGAAGGACGGTCGCGCCACATGAACATTTTAACACTTTAAGTACAAAAAACATGCAGAATAACTCAGGATTTGTGAAAAAATTATTTGGTTCCAGGAGGTCAGAGGTTCGACGGGGATGTGGGGAATTATTATCAAATTTCAACCTTTTTAACTGAAGAAATTGCACTTGGACACACGTCATGTCATTGACCCTTAAACCAAATGATATAACGTGCAGTATAATAGTAAAGTAACAAGGGTTAGTGGTTCAATCCTCTCTATTGAAAACAGGGTGTGGTTGTATATAGGAAAAATACTTGAAACTGGGACAAAAACTACATAAGTGATGACCGTAGACAGACTGAGCTAAAACCTTATACATTATTGAGTGTTATACATTCATTTTTCATATAGCCTTTCCAAAAATGGCGAGTACAGATTGGTGTAAAAATCCTGGGCATGTGCTCGCTCCTGGTCTCATCTCTGTCAGTCTGTGGTCTGGACTTGAGGGCTTCATGCTGCGCTGTGCCTGTAGAGTGCCCCCTGTGGTGTGGTGAGGAAGCGACACTCAGTCTCATTGATTCTTCTGTCTGGAGCCAACACAAAGTAAACACCCGTCTGATAGAGATGGCACGAGATGAAGTGCTCCAGTTTAGTATTTTAATTAACAACTGAAAATAAAAGGGATAAAATTGTGGTAAAATGGTCACAAAATGACTTGCAACTATTTGATTTTAAATTTATCTTGTATTTTTTATATTTTTTTGCTTTATGGTTGTAGAAAAATGACATAATAAATACACCAAGTAAGCAGTAGTAGTAACAGTAGTAGCTGTAGTAGAAGTAGTAGTGATTGTAGTTTTTGTTGTAGTAGTAGTAGTAGTAGTAGTAGTAGTAGTAAGTAGTAGTAGTAGTAGTAGTAGTAGTAGTAGTAGTAGTAGTAGTAGTAGTAGTAGTAGTAGTAGTAGTAGTAGTAGTTGATGGTGTTGTTATTGTAGTAGTCATTGTAGTAGCAGTAGTAGTAGAAGAAGCAGTAGTAGTTATTGTAGTTGTTGTAGTAGTTGTAGCAGTAGCAGCTGTAGTAGTAGTAGAAATAATATTATTGTTATTGTAGTTGTTGTAGTAGTTGTAGTAGTAGTTATTGTACTAGTAGTAGTACTAGTTGTTGTTGTTGCAGTTATTGTACTAGTAGTAGTATTATCATCAGTACTAACAGTGGTAGTAGTTGTTGTTGCTGATGTAGTAGCTGTAGTAGGAGTTGTAGTTATTGTAGTAGTAGTAGTAGTAGTAGTAGTAGTAGCAGTAGCAGTAGTAGTATTAGCTGCAGCAGTAGTAGTAGTATTAGTAGTAGCTGTAGTAACTGTAGTACTGTAGTAGTAGTTGTTGTCGCAGTAGTAATAGTTGAAGCAATAGTAGTAACAGTAGTGGCTGCTGTAGTTGCAGTAGAAGTAGTAGTAGTAGTAGTAGTAGTAGTAGTAGTAGTTGTAGTACAGGTAATGCAAATCAGGTAATCCATTCTGCAGTGAAAAATATGTAATACTAGTAAATGCATGTACATTTTTACACCACCACCTTTCATAGCCAGTGTGGGTGAAGTGTTTTGCCACAGGACACAACAACAGAATGCATTAGAAGGGGATTTACCCATCAACCTTTGTTTTAAAGAGCAAGTACCTACTGCTGGAGCTTCTCTAGTTTATGAATCCTTGTACAGTTACAGAAGAAGATGTAACTTTCAAAGGTCACAGAGTAATAATAAATCGGTCGTGTGTTTGATTAGATTTTGTCTGGGGGTAGAAAGCAAAAACATGTCTTGATTTCAAACATGTACGGTTCTATTTTCTCCCGTATGAAAAGCCACGTTATAAATACATTCTATAGATGCAGTGGTGCGTTTAAAGTGCGTAGGATGTTTTCAATATGCCACTGTACACAGACGGTGAGTACTTTTTAATGAGATAAGTTAACTCTTCTCTTCTGCCTGCAGTACTTCGTGTTCGAGTTCCACGTCCCGCCTGATGTGATGTTCGACAAGATCATCAAGCTCTCAGTGAGTTTTAACACGATCAAAGTTACAAAAAATAAACCCTGAAAACTGAGAAGGACCAAGTTCTTTGTTCTGATGATTTTTAACTTAATTTTGCATTAGTAGTAGTAGTAGTAGTAGTAGTAGTAGTAGTAGTAGTAGTAGCAGCAGCATTAGTAGTAGTAATAGCAACAGTAGTAGTAGCAGTAGAGCAGTAACAGTAGTAGTAGTTATAACAGCAGTAGTAGTAGTTGTTGTAGTCATAATAGTAGTAGTAGTAGAAGCAGCAACATTAGTAATAGCAGCAACGGTAGCCGTAGTATTAGTAGTAGTAGTAGTAGCAGCAGTAGTAGCAGTTGTAGTAGTAATAGTAGTAGTAGTAGAAGCAGCAACATTAGTAATAGCAGCAGCAGTAGCCGTAGTATTATTATTATTATTAGTAGTAGTAGTAGTAGTAGTAGTAGTAGTAGTAGTAGTAGTAGTAGTAGTAGTAGTAGTAGTAGTGGTAGAAGTGGTAGTAGTAGTAGTAGTAGTAGTATTCGTAGCAGCAGTAGTGGTAGTAGTAGTAGTGGCAGTATTAGTAGTAGTAGTAGTAATAGCAACAGTAGCAGTAGGAGCAGTAGCAGCAGTAGTAGTAGTTGCAGGAGTAGTAGGAGGAGGAGCAGTAGTAGTAGTAGTAGTAGTAGTAGTAGTAGTAGTAGTAGTAGCAGCTCTAACAGCAGTAGTAGTAGTTGTAGTTGTAACAGTAGTAGTAGCACTAACAGCAGTAGTAGTAGCAGCAGCAGTAGTAGTAGTAGCACTAACGGCAGTAGTAGTAGTAGCAGCAGTAACAGCAGTAGTTGTAGTAGTAGTAGAAGCTTTAACAGTACATTGAGAACAGTGAGTGCGGGTTATTTAATCTCTCCATATGTGTGTGTGTTCATGGAGTAATTTGTTTTTTGAATATTTCCTACATTATCAGTGGCTGAGCTGCTGTAACATGCAGATTTCGTCCATTTTAATCCTTGTTTAAACAGACCACCTCACATGTGCTCATCTCTAAACCCTCAGCCCTCTGTCCATGTGTGTGCAGGTGATGCACTCCAAGAACCTCCTCCGCAGTGGGACCCTGGTCGGCTCCTTCAAGATGGACGTGGGGACGGTTTACTCCCAGCCCGGTAACTGTCACACTAAAGGCTACAGGAGAATTTGCCCCATTTTGGCTGCGATTTCGTTCTCGTGTGTGGTGTCAGTGTCAGATCACAACCACCAAACATCAGCAACAGCCATAACAGACGATAAAACGAGCGACGGACACAGAGACGCAGGATACGAACTCAGGAAATAGGGAGACTTTATTACAGACCTTGCATAAAGTGGTAAAATTTAAAGTGCAGCATCTCATCCACATTATCCATAGAAGTTTTCCCCAGACAAATAATGACATCTAGTCCACAAAACCACTCTGTTAATCCAGTTTGAGGTGTTATTTGAAAATAAAAAGGCGAAATAGTTGCTCATGTGTGTCTGTTTACACTGACACAGCTCACGGATCGAGGTAAATCTGCAGTTTAGCAATAGTTTCGTGGGGATCTCCAATCTTTTATGCTTTAAAAATCCTGTATCTGAAGTATTGCACCACATTTCACAAATAATAATAACACAATTTTCACCTGTATCTAAACTAGAAGTGCGGTGCTCAGATCACTTAAGAGTCTTGAGTGGTTTTACTGTAAACAGGAAACGGCTGACGCCATCATGCTCACAACTGTATATCCTGTGGTCCGCAGACTGTGAAATCAGAGATTTTAAGTCTTGTAAGATTCTCCTTGTGTCTGTGGTGTGCGCTTTTTGTCACACGTTTAAGACCGAAAAATTCTGTCATGTGTAGCAGCATTTACTCTGCATTTTACAATAATGATTACAAGCAAATTAAGTGAACACAATCTTATCACTTACTGTTTTATTTCGGATTGATCTCTCGTCCCTCAGAGCACCAGTTCTACCACAAGTGGGCGATGTTGTGCGACCCAGACGACATCACGGCGGGGTGCAAAGGATACCTGAAGTGTGACATCGCCGTGGTGGGCAAAGGAGACAACATCAAGACCCCACACAAGGCCAATGAGACGGAGGAGGACGAGATCGAGGGGTAAGGAGGAAGTTTTGTTTGAGCCCGTTTGAACTTTATTAAGTAATTAAAAGCAACCAAAACATGCGCTGAACTTTCACTGCAGCGTGTGTGACGACCCAGACACACGTTTTCCTCAAAAAGAGTCCAGAAAATACTGTGTTTACTGGCTCACCTTTTGGCCTTCCACAAAGAATAAAAGGAAAAATAGAAAAAAATGTCAGGTTATTCCACTAAATAATGGTACACAGTGGCGGAGGAACAGACCAAACTAGCTCCAACAAAATAAATCACACAGCTGTTTGGCCATTTTTATTTCTGTTGCTACCACATTTTATGATTGGAGGATGTTTTTTGTACAGATGTGATGTTAAAGAGAAAAGACTGCATAGATTTCACCTTCATTCTGCAATATCTGGACATCTGGTTTACATTTCACCTTCTTATATCGTCAAAAAAGGTCGTCGGAGATGTTTGTGAAAAATAAATTGCATTATAAAGCCCTGTATATATAACTTTTCCCGATACTGATGGTTTAAATGATGTGAAATTGATAAAATAGCGAAAACACAATGCGCTCTGACTCATGTGCAGATGTAATGAACACAAAAATGTATGCAACTTTATTTTATTTTCTACAATCCACATTTCTAAGCAGTAAATTACTTAGACTTAGACAAACTTTATTGATCCACAAGGGATATAATATAATATGATGACAAAAAAAAACAATAAAATTAATGGTAATAATGCATTTTAAATAAGTAGCAAGAAAAATAACAATAAACGGGCGAATAAATAGCACAATTATATGAATGTATATGTACAAGTCAAATAAAATAGGAAATAAGTAATAAAATGAAAGATGAAACAGGACATATCCTTTACATAAGGGTTAGTCGTTGTACAGTTGTAGGGAGTATTATCTGTTACATAAAGGTGATATGAACGTTAAAGATAAGCAAAAAAAAACATTTGGGATCGTTTCTCTTCAGTTTACTCGCTGCTTCATTAATGCACAATTTTTTTCATTTGAGGCTATGGTTTAATCATTCTAATGAAACAAAAAAAATAAAAAATCTATGTAAAAATACTATTGCTATCAGAAATATTGTGTTATAAGTTAAACAATTTTACAGCGTTAATTATGTTATCGCAAACTAGTTTTTTCATAAGTGGCCACAGCTGTAATGTGCGAGTCATTTGCGGTTAATCGCGAGTTAACTATGACATTCATGAGATTATTTGTGATTAAATATTTAAATCAATTGACAGCACTAAAAAAAATTGATTGATGTTAGCTGCCAGTCCGTTTAACTGCAGAAACGGATCATCTGGAGCTTTGTGAGTCCAGTAAAAGGCGCAGATTTTCTTCTTTTCTCTTTGATATTGAGTTCATCCCGGTGCAACAATGATCCACAATCTCTAAAACTCCGATAAAGTTTGTTCACTGCGCCCCACGGCATTACTTTCTATGGGAATTCTCAGCCGCGACCACTGCCAGGATGGGATTTGGAGGTGCAAACCAGCTGCTGGAGCTCTACAGTGGATAAACCTGAGCATAAACAGCTGTGTATTTGCCCGCTCCACAACCATGTATAAAACATTCACATTTCCCAGTACTATCTCACCAAACCTTGTAGCTGTATTTCCAATTCTCCCTTCCTCTCCCCTATCAGCCCAAAACTCTAATCTAATCGTGCATTCTGGCTTCTCTGGGTGAAAAACCAAGAGCGAAAAACCTCGGTGCTATTCCATTTTCTACAGTGAGTAAATTGGTCAAATCCAGCGGTCAGGATTTGAGGACAGGAAGCACTGTGGACCCAGATAAGCAGAGAATTGGTCTTTACCAGAATGCTCCTGTACCGGCGTCCTCTATTCACCGTGGTGTACTGGCTTTTCCCCCCATACAAGTCAAATGGGGCGCCGGGGGATTTTCCTCTTGGCCGGGTTCAGAATGTGTTATAAAGTGTATGTGGTTTTGTTAAAGGGGCCATATTACTCTGTTTTCTGATCTGTGTTATAATGTTTCCTCATCGTGAACATATCTGGAGTTGTCAGATGAAGAAAACAGGTAAAGCGCTTCACTGGGTCATAAAACAGTTTAATGTTTTTAAAGCAGTATTCGTGCTCTACAAGGGTTAAACCTGAAATCAGAATGTTGCCTGTACTGAAAAATGTAAAGGTGGGCGAGATATAAACCAGAGACACACTGCCTGAAAATGAAAAGTCCTTTTTTACATAGAGGGCACGACTGGACCACAGATCAGAACATCGTATAGATTAAAGAATTGCCAAAAGGAGGTTTGACAATCTCAGATGAGCATTAAATAATCCAAGTCGAATTGCCGTCCAAAAGGTTTCTGAGAAAATTGACGGAGTTGATGTTTGGAGGGACGACCTCATTGACCACGACTTTTAAGAGTCCGACTTTGCACTGAGTAGAGGATTGAAAATGGATTTGGAAAATGTATTTTTAGTTGTAAATGATGTTTTTATGTTCACAAAAGCAATCCTTGTGTCTCCTTTTTGCTTTATAAAAGAACCAACAGATACAGTCCGACCCATAAACAACATGTGTAGAAATACAATTTGCAAAATGTCGATCTGTGAATGTTTTTTGACCTGAAGAGTCTTTAAAGGACCTGGAGTTATGTTTTTTTTTTTCATTCACACATGTTTCAAAAATGCGTCACTTTTTCTATGGATATGTCATTGCTTTGCCTGGAATATTCCACAACGTGACATTAAACAGCTCTACTTTAGAAAAAAAGGCATTCTGACTGCAACCTGAACTGTAACATGGTCTGGTTTGGTCTACGAGAAAGGACTGCAACCTGAACTGTAACATGGTCTGGTTTGGTCTTCAACAAAGATAGGAAGTTTTAATACCATATTGTGAAATATTTTAGGCAATAACATCTCCATGGAGAAAAGCTGGGGACCCACAATCCAGTTTTAAAGTCTTAACAAAGACAGAGCAGAGCCTACAGTTAGCGTCTTGATGACACCAGCTGCAAAGTCTCAGTATGTTCTATATGCTATAGCAATCCCATTTCCATTTAAAAATACCCTGAATATCATTTGGTATTCTATCCCAGCATAAATTGACTGGAGTCCAAATAGCTTTTTAATAGCTTTTTCTCACTAGTCATTAGAAGTTCCATTGCACATTATGGAATATAGACTTATACAATGATTATACGCCTCTGCTTTTCCCCCGTGTCTCCAGAAACCTGCTGCTCCCAGAGGGTTTTCCAGCTGAGAGACAGTGGGCCCGATACTACGTGAAGATCCATCGAGCCGAGGGTCTGCCAAAGATGAACACCAAGATCATGGCCAACGTCAAGAAGGCTCTGAGCGGGGAGAACCGAGATCTGGTGGACCCCTACGTGCAAGTGCAATTCGCCGGGCAGAAAGTAATTTCCTCCACACGCTTCGCTCCACGGGCTGGTTCAGGTTCAATCACACTGATCTGTGGCTCTGAATGTGGCTCTGAATTTAGCTCTTTGTGGAAGGGGCAGGAGGAGCAGTGTAAAATCATATAAACGACCTAAAAGCAGATGAACCAGAGGATTGCCTCGTTTTAGAGTTTGTGCACTACTAAATCATGTCAGATTTGTTGTTGAGGTGTCTACTGTGCACACGGCCGAACAGAGCTAAGACATTACTGTACGTCGAGATATAAGTATAGATAATAAATAAATATAAGTAAAGACAAATAAGATCATTTCTAAATATGTGCTTACTGTCATTAACATTGCTAATGGTGAAAAACTTTCATTTATTTTGGGACAGTGTGTATTAAGATAAAGCTTATTCCACATTGAGCTGGGCATTTAATCTAATTAATTTGATTAATTTGAGATTTTGAAAAATTGCTGAAATCATCTTTCTTAGTTCCAAAACAGGGTTGTTGTGCAGTTATCTCTCCGTACAAATGTTTAGATTAGTCTTTATTTGCAGCAGAGACGTTCTGCAGGAGATCAGAGCTAAACAGATAATATTGAGTATTAAATATCATTATTTGACACGCATACAATAAACATCTTAGTTATGGCTACGAGATGAGCAATATATTTGTTACCTCCTGTCATATAAGCTGTCACATTTAAATGACAAATGAATGTTGACATAGACAATTTGAATTTTATCTTGAAATTAATTCATCTTGATCAGTATGTGGCAGAAACAGAAACACTGGCTCATGTCACATAAACTCTAGTTCCTGTTTTGTCTTTTCAGAGGAGGTTTCATAAAGTCCCCTGTACATTTATCAGCATTTATACACAATATCATATTACTGATACTGAATTATAATACTAATTATAATACCCTGGGTTTTGTCTGCAGGCATTTTCTGGTCTCACATCTCACTCTCACTGAAGTTTTACATTTTCTGATTATGGGGTCAAAATATCAACCGCACGATTGAGTTTCCATCTGCAGTCCCTGAATGTAACTGAAGGCAGTTTACAATGTTTTAAATAAAAGCCTATGAGACAAATTAAAATGTAGACTAGCAGACCCTGACTTCGATCAATTTAAACAGTAATTGTGTTCATTTTTTTGGCCACCCTTAGTCCCGTGATGTCTATATTACAGAGGCGATGCTCAAGTGCACACCTATATATTATTATTGGACTTCTAGACATTTAAGACGCTTTAAATTACATTGCAAACTATAAAATCTGATGTGAGAACTCTCTAATTCTAAATAACAAATACAATTTCCTCTGTTCCAGGGGAAGACCTCAGTGCAGAAGAGCAGCTACGAGCCCATCTGGAACGAGCAGGTGGTGTTCACGGAGCTGTTCCCTCCTCTGTGCAAACGCATCAAGGTCCAGATCCGCGACTCGGACAAGGTCAACAACGTCGCCATAGGAACGCACTTCATCGACCTGCGTAAAATCTCCAACGACGGAGACAAAGGTACGACCGGGAAGGAAACACCTCCAGGGCCGCGTTAACAGTTTATCTCGGTTCCATTGATTTTCTATTGTGGCGTTAATTAGCAAGTGGCCGTCAGTAGTTACGGCCGCGAACGCAGTAATTAGGCCTGTTCTTTTCCACATCGAACCCGGCGACCTCCCTGACCTCCCCTGGTAATAGCCCATATAAATTTATTATATGTGACGTTTTAATCAAGAGCTAGTCAATAGTTGGCATATTAGACAGCGCGCAATGATTGGACAACAGGGACAGAGCTGCGGCTGAATATATTACCGTATTCTATCAACATGTGATGTGTAATTGAAAGTAAATTAAATTACTAATTAATATTCATGTTCAATTAAAATATTTCCTGTATTTATTAAGGAAATGCTACACAGGAAAAAATACAAGAAAAAGGAAGGTATGAAGGGACAGTAATGATGAATCTATTAAATTACTTTATTAAATACAGCTTTAAGGATTTTCTTTATGTGATTTAAGATTTTTTTTAATGTAACATCACCCAGTCAAATGAAGGTCACCAAGGCTAGCACTTATTGGGCCGAATGTGGATCTGAGTTACTAGGAATATGATTAAGGACAAAATAGCTAAATAAATGTGTTGAACTGTATTTGAACACATTTTTGCGTTCTTAATGTAATTCCCTTTTAGTCACACTGAGGAAGTATTTCACAATTTCTAACTTAAATTCTGTAACCTCTGCTGAAAATGAACAAGTAAAATCCTGAATTTAGAATGTGTTTGGTGATGGTGTATGAGTTTAAAAACTGCAGTCCAGAGTTTTATCTATGATGCAACTAAAGGTAAAATGTGAACAGACCTTTTTTGAAGAACTTGGTTGAGATTCCGGCTCTCAGGCTCCTCATTTTGGTCTTAAAATGTTCGTATTAACCCGCTCTACACAATCCTGGTGTTTTTATTTCACTAATTTTGTTCATAAATCAATTCCTATTCATAATATGAAACTCGCCCCCAAATTCGCAACATAACTGCTGCAATGAGCTTCATTTGACTGGGCCCGAACACTATGGGTGACGTCACTCTCCCTTTTCCCAGTTCAATTCTTTATACAGTTTATAGTTCAGACAAAAAAAGCTGAAAATACTGCAGCATGGGAATGAGAAGGTGAACAAGTACAAACCAGGAGCATTTTTCAGGCTGTTTCTCTCAAACCAGGCACGCCTCCAAGGCTTCCTGAAAATTAAAATCTAAGATTTGGTCATTTGTCTCCATAATCGTCATTAGAGCGGCTCTTATAATGGCTTATATGAACACAGATTATCATTTAGTGTGGAGCAAGATGCAACAAACTTAAGTTAAAGTATAAGAGGAGGAGAGGAAATATGCACTGAAACTATAAAGAAATAAAAATAAGGAATGTATATTTTCTCACCTACTGTAATCATGACTTTGGCTTCCATCAACTAGAAACTTCTGTACTTCTACTAAATAAAACAGGATGGTTCCCCAGGGCCATAACCCAGTGCACTATATAGAAGACATTTTCACTGCCTGACAGAAGTGCTTAAAACCACAGAAAACGCTCAGATTTATCTGGTGCCCTCAGAAAGTTCCACAGGGGATGAAACAGCTTTAACATTTAGCCCACATTAGCAACTAATGGACTCTGTAAATACACTGGTTTTAATAGAGACTGATTCTGTCTGTTCAAAAGGAAAAAAGGCCACCTCACCAATATCACATTTGTGTGTGTGTCTATGTTTCTCTGATTACTAAGAGAACAAATTTACAATTTCATTTCCTGGCTATCGACACCATGACCAAAAACTGTGAATTTTTAAACAATATTTACTTATAGGTACAGTATATAACTTTCTGGAGATAGCACGTCACCTGCTTCAGTAAATCCTCAATAGAGATAGAGATATTTTATGCCATACGGTGGAAGATCATAGCCAAACAAACTACATATTCATGGAAACAGGCCAAAGAAGAGTCAGGTTTGTGGAGGTGCAACCTGCTCTAAACAACAACAAAAAAGCCTTTATCTTCTTTGGCTAAAAAGTGACGTAGTGTGGCTTAAATACATGGACTAAAGCTGCATTTGCTTTTTCTTTAAATTACATTTTTCGTAAGGCAGCCTCACTTTTCCATTGCTTTTCATAACATACACTCTTACCAGCGCATCAAAGTAATGATATTTACTGCTTTTGTTTTATCGAGAAATACAATTAATATTAACCATTTTGGCCTGGCCCTCCACAATATTTTCTGTTTCTCAGGTGGCCCCGTGGGAGAAAGACTCTATCCCTGCTCTAGTGTGTGCCCAGCTTTATGAATAAACTGAATAAACATACACAGGCACATTAAAAAACGCTTTATAAGTAAGATGATTTTCGGAGTAATCTTGATGCCCAGTTACGACCCCTGGTTCAGAGTTGCAATGTACTAGAGCTGTCATATGTCCCTACAGAATTATGTGATTATATGAGAAAAGAATCAAAGTTCCATCCCAGACTGAGCCCTTTGCGTGTGCAGGTTTCCTCCCAACTCTGGGCCCGGCCTGGGTGAACATGTACGGCTCCACGCGTCAGTACAGCCTGATGGACGAGCACCAGGACCTGAACGAGGGGCTGGGGGAGGGCGTGTCCTTCAGAGCGCGCCTGCTGCTGTCTGTGGCTGTGGAGATCCTGGACACCACCTCCCCAGAGCTCACCTGCTCCACCGAGGTCCAGAGCGAGCCCATCTCCAACATATCTGAGGTCAGACACACATGCACTACATCTGCAATGTCTAACTATGCTGAATATCAGGGAAACTATATTTTTGCATATTTTTAGACTTTTCTAAATATATGCAAACATTTTCTCATCCTTAAAGGTGCATCATTTAACTTTTTGGTTGGGGGTTCATCAACCTCTTGTGTCTGTGGATATGTCATTGTTCTGCCTTGAATGTTCCACAGTGTGACATTAAGCAGCTCTACTTTACATTTATTCACGTACAGGTGATTTTATAGCTTAAAAATACCTTGAAAAACAGGTATTCTGACTATGATAGAAAGGTTTAAAAGCATTTTGTGAAACATTCCAGACAAAGCAATTATGTCTCCAAGGAGAAAAGCATTAGACGACCTTCCACCAGAAAAGTTACACAACGCACCATTGAATCATGATTTTTCACACAAATTGCCACGTTACAAACATATTTGAGAGCCTGAGTACCAACAGTTCCAAACCAGGACTATTTCAGGCTTGAACTAGAGGTGAACCAGGTCTAAAATAGGACTATACTCTCTGCTGTACTAGTCTTAAACATGAACTACAAAAGATTCGGTTAATAGACTCTAAATTCAGCAAATATTTGAACTGAGTTTATACCATCTGAGCTCAGGTACCACAAGGCTACAAGTAATACTATCTATATTATCTCTTATGTTTCATTGGATCCTTTTTTTCTGATACTATTACATATACTTTCTATTCGCGTGGCACAAACTGAAAATAATGAGAAGACTTTATTCCTTACCTCTCGTAAAGCTGCACATTTAAACTGCAGCTTCTCATCCATATTATCCATAGAAATCATTCCCCGCAGGTAATGACGCCCAGTCCACAAAACAGCGCTATTAATCCAGTTTGAATCGTTCTTTAAAGCTAAAAAGGCGATTCTAACTCCTCATGCGAGTCTGTTTTCATCCACACAGCTCATGAACCGTGGTAAAGCTGCAGAACGGTGATAGTGAATACTTTCTTTATACTTTGTCGCCAAACTTCTGTGCATTAAAAATCATGTTTCTGAACTATTGAACCACATTTCCCAAATAATAATAATACAATTTTGACTTCTAGACTAAAAGTGCAGTGCTCTGATCTTTTGAACACTCAAAGCAAGTTGAAGATCGAAAAATCCTGTTTTGTGTTCCAGCTTTTAGATATTTTGGACTTGACGTTTTTCCAGATTGAGGTGGTTGTTGGTTAAAGCTCAAGAAATAGGACCTAGAGAAAAAGACGATGATCAGACCGAGAGAGAATTAGCGAGAAATGAGCAAATAACTCAACATGACGACTCCTGACAGGACCCTAATGGAGAAGAGATGGCGCTCTTCTTTCTCTTTCCGTGATAATTGATAACTGGACAATTAAGGCGTGTGACCTCTGACCCCTGTACCAAACCCTGCCTGGACAGCCCTGTGGGGAAATCACCTCCTGCTCTCGGTTTGGGGTTCATTTGACTCCAACAATTGCCCCACCTGTGGTCAATAGAGTGAGAAATGGCCTCGGTCAGAGCTGAGGAGCTGTTCCTCTGCTCTTCTGCGCTGACTGGTTTTACACAAGGTCAGATCCACTCAAGCCGCCCCCCATTGACTTTTACCACCGAATTTATCAAGATGAATCACCAGGCTTTAAAGGTGCATCGCGTAACTTTTCCGGTGGATGGTCTGTCAGATGCTTTCCTCCATGGAGATGTTATTGCTTTGGTGTAGTATTAAACCTTTCTATCTTCATGGAAACTAAACCAAGTGAGATTACAGGTCAGATCTGGGGAGAGGCGACCCCGCTCACAGTCAGAACGCCTGTTTTTGTACGTATTTTTGAGCTATAATGAACAATAATAATACATACATAACTATATTGTCCTTTTAATTTGATTATTTATATTTATTTATTTATTTTATTTTTTTTCTTAATTCTTGAGGTGTGATTTTGTTTTTTTGGTTTGTTTTTTTTTTCCTTTTTTCAGTACATATACAACACAGTATTGTTGTTGCTTGCATCCAATTATAGAGGGTTTTATTTTTTGTAAAACAGGAAGTGCATCATTAGTATGTTCAGAAATTTTATGTGGCAATAATAGTAACAGTAATAAATATTTGCTTATTTATACATTTTATTTTCAGTTTCATAATAATATTGAAACACTGGTTTGAATAATCCTCTGTAAAGTCCATTGCCTCTATTCAGTCTAGAACCTTCCATGATTTTTGTGTCACAAGTAGAAACCCTGCACAGTTTTTAAGTTAATAAATCATAACCTCAATGACTCAATGTTCAAAGTATGAGTAGTGTCCAAAATAATGCCTAGGTCTTTATAAAGCCATTATTTTAATTTCTAAAACATTAAATACCGGTGCTCAAGAGCAGATTAAAAGCATAGACCGTAAATTGTGATTTTGGAGGTCCATATTAGGAAGAGGAATTTATTGAAGCGCAACAGAGTGAAATAAAAGCACCAAGATCATGTAGAGCGGGTTAAAAACGATGATGAGGTTAACTGGGACATTGACAGAGGCTTAACAAAACTGTCAATTGTCAGAAAGTCAATTGGAAACAGTCGATGGAGCCGAAGTGCCCATAAACGCTTCCTATTTGGAACATGGCTAGTGGGTTAGCGGTGTCCATTTATTTTTGCAGTCTATGGTTAAAAGAAAAACTACGAATACAAATAATGCAGAGTGTGTATGTGTGACAAAATTTCTTATAATATTGCCCAACATTTGCTTCCAGGTTTGTCTATTTTGATATCAAGATACTGATTACTGATACCAGAGATATTATCCTCATGTTCTAATTGATGCACTGATCTCACAGCACCAGTTTTTCTCCATCTTGTGCTTCTCTGCCAAGGCTGCTGCTGCCAAATGACTCTTTATTGTGAAGAAATGGACTGATCTTCTGTGATCTGAGCCAGGGATCGACGCCAACTCTCAGGATCTGCTCCAATCCCTGTCCAACACAATACCCACATGTCCCCCGTTTAGAAGTCCATTTGTCAAAGCGTTTTCAAGTCTTAATGAGGGACACTGCTCGGGAAATACTTTATGATAAACAAGTGCATATGGCAGGTTATAATATTAATTTAAATGTGCACTGTGTATGGAGATGTGGCCTGGGATGTTCCACAATATGGCGTGACACTCATTTATCTCTACAGAGACATCAGGTTACATGTCTGATCTGTAGAGAGGCGAGCCACTGTCAGAGAGAGTGCATGTTTATAGGTGAATAAAAACAGTAAATTCACACCTTATTTTTGTGAATTTTATCATTTGACTTCCTGGCTGAACACAGGCAGCAGACGTGACATGTAGAGGTCACTAATGGAAATAAATGACGCTTTAGTTTGTATAATGAAGGGTTAAGCTGTCAAAAATATTTATGGATGCCCTGGGCAGCAAAAAAAAAAAGGCATTTAGGCTGCATTTTTTTGTTTGTTTGTTTTGTTTTTTTCAGCAACAACTAAAAAATTGTTTCTTGTCTCTTTTTTTGCACAAACAGCTTTTTTAACTGTTAATGTGGCTGGTGGAAAAAAACCCATGGGAATTCACTGGAGTTCTGGCGTGTTTCATTTTAGATTTTTTTTTTTTCAGCCATCATCAACATTTTAAAAAAATACAATAAAAAAATTACTTGTGGAAAGAAAATAAAGTATTTATTTATTTTTTGGAAGCTGTTGGAGAAAAAAAAGCTCAGAAAATGGAGCCCAAATGAGTTTTTTTTTTTTTCTTGGCGCCCAGTGCTTCCGTATAAATTGTCTGATAACAGCAGCAGAGGGATTCTGTTCAAGAATGTTTGTACTTTTCCTTGCAACTTTTTTCCCCCACAAACTTTGCACAACAGTATTTAGCAAAATCA
>KN503184.1:24035-38837 GCA_000787155.1 Scartelaos histophorus | reverse complement strand
TTGCTGACTTGTGCTACAATGAATATATATTTCAGGATAAGGCAGTCAGCAGGGAGCTGCGGTTTAAAAAGTACACAAAAAAAAAATATTTTACACAATTTTACAAAACTTCTGTGTTTAGAAAGAGTGATGTTTGTGTTGAATGCTTCCTAATACATGCCTGGAAATCCAGAAGGACATGTCTTTGTTTCTCTGTATGTGTTATACAGATCCATATCTGTCTGGTCCCATCTCGTGCGCCCCTTCAGAACAGCTCGGTTGAACATGCACATCTGATTGGTTCATTGAAGTGACTTTACTGGCAGCGTCTCTCAGGCGGCGCAAGTTCCTCGCAAGTTTTTAATCAACATGGTGCACCAGAGAGCGGAAAGTTCAGCTGTAAAATCGGTCTTAAATGACCAAAAACATGTAGTCATTAAAACAACAGCAGTCCACAGCTCTAGAGACTTTTCTTTTCAAAAAAGACGTTTTCGCGTTGCTTCCTTCTGGCTTTGGGAAAAGTTTAATCTGTCAAATGGCTGTGCTTGTAGCACAGACGTCCTTGTTGGTACATCCTGCTGTGGTGGTCGTGTCTCCTCTGCTCGCCCTCATGGAGCAGCAGGTAACAGAGGCCTCCAGGCCTCCAAGAACAAAGAAAACACCTGTTAAAAATATTATATAGTTAGAAAACTAACAAGTTACATTCAAAGGTGCATTGGAAATTGCAGAATAAATATGAAGGCACAGTACAAAACCTAATAATAATTTAAGGCATAATAAATATTGCAACAAAACAAAACTAGTCTTGATTTTAATTAACTGGAATTTTAATAAGTTGTTTAGTCCATGTTTTATGATTTTAATAACAGTGAGTGTAGCTTTGAGACACAGTGAAGTAGCATGGGGGATATTAAACAACATGGAAACCTGTCATATGCACTTTAAGATACAAAATAATGAGATGAATGAAACAGGAATGAATACTTAATGTAAATTTGCATTTGTTCCCCAGAGCGCCACAGGAAAAGTGGAGGAGTTTTTCTTGTTCGGTTCCTTCCTCGAGGCCACAATGATCGACCGCAAAATTGGAGACAAACCCATAAGCTTCGAAATCACAATCGGTAAGTGAGAGCGTTTAGGCGTGAATAATCAATAATGTGTTGTATAGATTCAATAAACCACTGCACACGATCGTCTTTTGTGTTCTGAGAGAAAAGAGGAGACGGGACGATGGGAAAATCAGATATAGTGATTTTGTTACTTACAGATAGTAAAAGTAAGTGAAGTAAAAGTAAAGTTAAAGTACAGATACTGGTGTAAAAATATTCAAGTAAAAAGTATCACATGAAAAAAACTACTTAGACAAAAATATCTGTACCTTAAGAGTAAAAAGTAAAAGTATTTCACACAGATTTCAATGTAGTGATTTTGATTATTTATTACCGCATTTTGAAACAACTGAATTTATTTTTTTCCCAAGCTGTTTGTATTTGTATATTTTGTTTGCTCAAACTGTAAATATGTTCAGAATAAACCCTCAGCCTTTTAGTTAAGTCTCACACAATAATAAAATTTACTTTTACTTTTCAGTTCAAACATGTAGTGGAGTAGAAAGTACAGACACCTGCTCTGAAATGTAGTAAAGTAAAACTAAGAAGTATTAATTTTAATATCTACTGAAGTAAAGTACAAATACCTAAAATATATACTACTAATATAAGTACTGCTTTTACTTCATTACATTCTACTACTGGTTTGGGTTTAAAATAACTTTACTGCTTTACTACAACTGCACCTTATTAGTCTTAAAGGTGCACTGTGTAACATTTCTAGTGGAGGAGCCGGCAGCTGCTTGTCTCCATGGAAATGTTATTGCTTTGTCTAGAATGTTCCACAGTACAGATTAAACCTGCCCATCACCAGGGGGAGAAGCAGGTTACAGGACTAGATTACATTACAGCTCAGATCTGTGGAGAGTCGCCCCTTTTCACAGAAAGAGATTTTGTATTTTTGAGCAACTGAAACATGAATAAATGCTACATGTTTAATGTCATACTGTGGACTTCAAGGCAAAGCTATAAGAACTCCATGGAGACAAGCAGGTGATCAAAGAATTCAAGAATAAATCTGTCTTAGTATGTAGTTCATTTAGAGGTTAGAGTTAGAAGTTAGGAGCATAATTTAGTAGTACCTAAGCCTGAATTAATGGTCCTGTATTACACAAAATCGACTCTTGTGAACTTTAAGCCATGTTAGAATGTCGTTACTTCCTTTAAAACAGTTCCACGTTGAAAATGATAAAATTCCTGCTTGAAATAATTTATTTTCTAACAAGCATTGGATTTCTTTACTGTTGATTTTTTTTTTTGCAAAGAGGCCTGGCTTTTTATCGTAATCCCTTTTATAGATGCCAAAAATAAGAGAGCGTGAAGGGCATCCTGATTAAATTAATAGACTAAATCTTATCACTATGGAGATAACAGAGTAAAGAAAACTTTACATTTGCACATTAAATGGTAGAACTTTCTTTCACATCACCATGCCTCAGTGGTCCATGGGCGTATACAGGTCTATGTTCTCTGTTCTCGAGAAGCTCTTCAGGAAAGGTTCACTTCAGTATTTCTAAACGTGTGAATATGCGACACCATGAGCTGCCGGGACCTTGAAAACTTCACTGCGTCGTCCTTACGTGTTCCAGGTAACTATGGAAACCAGATAGACGGCGTCAGCGCTCGCCCGACGTCGAAGAAGAAGAAGAAAAAGGACGGAGAGAGCGAAGAAGAGGAGAACGAGCTGATCCAGAACTCCAGCGAGGAGGAGGGGGAGGAGGAGAGAGACCTGACCTCTGTGTCCACCACTCCGTCCATGAGACCGGTCATAACAGACAGGTCAGAAACACAATATGAAACTTTATACTTAATAGAAGAAGTTTAAGATGCACTGTGCAACTTTTCTAGTCGGGGGTCTGCCATTTGTTTGTCTCCATGGAGATGAATCCGTGCATCATTCACTCATTCGTTTTTCAAAATAAAAACCAAAAATATTCATTATTTGTCTCCAAAACCAAAGTGGATAACAGTGGATAACGATTCATTTTTCAGTTTTCAGTTTTTTGTTTAAATGAATAATGGAAAAAATGGATAATGGCTGTTTCCCCAGGACTAAACCAGGTCTAAACCAGGTCTAAACCAGGTCTAAACCAGGTCTAAACCAGGTCTAACCCAGGTCTAAACCAGGACTAAACCAGGTCTAAACCAGATCTAACCCAGGTCTAACCCAGGTCTAAACCAGGTCTAAACCAGGTCTAACCCAGGACAGGACAGGACTTTCACGAGCATGGTATTTTTGCTCCACCCTCCTCTCCCCTCCATAGATAATGAATCGTTATTCATCTTTTGTTTGTTTGAAACCAGGTCTGAACCAGGTCTGAACCAGGTCTGAACCAGGTCTGAACCAGGTCTGAACCAGGTCTAAACCAGGTCTGAACCAGGTCTAAACCAGGTCTAAACCAGGTCTAAAACAGGACAGGACTTTCACGGTATTTTTGCTCCACCTCCTCCATAGATAATGAATCGTTATCCATCTTTTGTTTGTTTGTTTGTTTGTTTGTTTTTTTGTTTTGGAGACAAATGATGAAAAAAATAGTTGTTTTTTAATTTTCTTGTTTTTGGTTTTATTTTGTATGATTTAAAATGAATGAATAAATGTTACACGGATTGAGATGTTAATACTTTGCCTGGAATGTTTCACTGTGTGGCATTAACGCACAAACCCTGCATATTTTCTTCTTTCAAACACACACTGCTGTTTTTAAACTTTATATACCTTCTTTTCAGCCAATCTCTAGGGTTCAAATGTTGAATCATCCATAAAAAACAATACAATACATACAGCTTCACACAACACGGAGACAAATAATGAAGAAATTTTTTTTTATTAATTTAATTTTATTTTGTTGGTTTTATGAATAAATGTTACATGGATTGAGATGTTATTACTTTGCCTGAAATGTTTCATGTATCAACATCAGTAAATATTCAGTATTAGCAACAGCGAAACAGCAGTGACTGAAACACCCATGTTGAACCATTCATAAAAAAAACAATACAATACACACAGCTTTACACAACTGAATTAGACGTTATAATGACAGTGTATTTTTGCAGAAATTACTTCCATCTGCCGTACTTTGAGAAGAAGCCCTGTGTGTACATCAAGAGCTGGTGGCAGGACCAGAGACGCAGACTCTACAACTCCAACATGATGGACAAGATCGCAGACAAACTGGTACGGCACACTGCACCTGCACGTGATGAATACGCCCGTGCCTGCAGCACCACGCCTGCAGGCATGGACGCTGTTCTTATGCTAGTTGTTTTCAGCTTTACAGTTACAGGAAAGTGTTTATAAACTCATTTTGGACTCACACAGAGTACTTAGGATGCTCAGAATGACTAAGTACACATACATCTAATTATAGAGTTTGTGTTTTATTCTCTTTGAAACTTAAATGCAGTGTTACAGCGCTAGTTGTTGTTATCTTTACAGTTACAGTAAAGTGTTTATAAACTCCTGTTGGATTTTAAACCACTGCAAACCTTTAAACTGAACTGGATCTGTTTTTCACATTTTTAAGACAGTTTCAAATTCATAAAAAGTTTAATTTAAATCATCTACCCATAAGCAAATTCAGGTCACAGGTCACAGACAAACTGGTACGTCACACTCCTGCTAAATATACTTGCTAAATACACTGTAGGACTATAGGGATTACACAGATATGAGAACATATAGTAACGTAGAAGAAAGTGATATGACTTAATGGCATTCTGTTGTCTAAATTACATCATATCATTGTGGTATCGGAATCAGTATTGAGTATCAGGTATATTTTTCAGTATGAAAATCAGGTCATCTGGACACATTTATCGTGTATGAAAACTCTTCTACCTTTTTATACCTAATTATACACGTAACTGCATTTTGTTACATTTAAAAATAATGATTGGAAATATGTATTATTTATATAGAGGCATGTTCAGTCATTTCTGTGTGTTCCATGTAAAACAACTGATGCATAATACATTTTGATCTAATTTTTATGGTCTAATAGAACACCCGTTTTATATTCAGACTCAGAAATGTGTTGTTTTGGATCCATCTTTAAATATGTATTATTCACAAGACTGTCCTCATTTTACCCATATACATCACCATATTTTGTCATATTTGTGTATGGGATTTATGCATTTTCAATAGTATCTTTAGATGATATTAGATTGATTCTGCTGACACGTTACAAGCTAATCCTGAGGGTGATCTGTTTACCTACTTGAGGGCTTATGTTACTTTATGAAACGTGTATAATATGTGGTGTTAGTATAGTTGTATAGCTCACTCTTGTATCGTGTGTTCTTGCAGGAGGAGGGTTTGAACGACGTGCAGGAGATCATTAAGACGGAGAAGGCCTTTCCCGAGCGCAGACTGCGGGGGGTGCTGGAGGAGCTCAGTGTGGGCTGCAGGTAACACTCTTCTTACACTGTTCACATGTGCACACGTGTATGCTAGGGCTAACGGAGTCTACTATAAAGTCGCCATGGGAGCGCTGGTGTGACACACGCAGTTGAAAAGTGCTCAGTGGCCGGTGCTGCGTGTTTTATTCTGCTAATGCCTGCGCCACTGTGCATAAATGTACAGAGTTAGAGGTTATATCCTGCTATTCTGACACGCATCACTCCTTTAGACTCTACAGTGCATAGAGAGACTTTTCTTGTTAAAACTACCACAGTGCATTTAGTTTTCTGGATGGCTAGTGGAAGCTGATGTTGTGTCCTTAGGCAAGACACTTCAAAAAAAATCACACCTAGTATGAATGTGATCAGTCTGTCTCAGGGCAGCTGTGGCTACAATAAAAGGTTGTGGAGTGAATTCATATTTATTTGTTTTTTTGTTTGTTTTGGAGACAAATAATGAAGAAAATAGTAGTTTTTTATTTTCTTATTTTTGGTTTTATTTTTTGTATGATTTAAAACGAATGAATAAATGTTACATGGACTGAGATGTTATTACTTTGCCAGGAATGTTTCACTGTGTGGCATTAATGCACAAACCCTGCATATTTTCTTCTCTCAAACACACACTGCTGCACTGTGTTTTTAAACGTTATACTCCGTCTTTTCAGCCAATCTCTAGTGATCAAAAAGGTGAACAAAAGATAAAATGGAGCTGTTAACTTGAAAACTGCCACTTCATGATGTCACAAGGTGGAAAGGGTGTTAAAACTACCACAGTGCGTTGAGTTTTTTGGATGGTGGAAGCTGTTGTTGTGTCCTTAGGCAAGACACTTCATCCATCATGCCTAGTATGAATGTGATCAGTCTGTCTTGTGGAGTGAATTCATATTTGGGTGTGTTGAAAGGCACTATATAAATACGTTTGTACAATATCTTACTCTATTTCAGTCCAACTAACCTGAATTTATGATCTTATTTTTAATGAATTTTATTTTTGTGAAGCTGTTTCTGAGAATTCAAGTTACAAACCAGAATTCTTGTAAACATTCTTTATCTGCTTTATCTTTTTTCTTTTATTATTATCAGTCGATTTGTGACTTTGGCCAATAAGGACGTTAACCAAGCGGGGAGGACCAAACTGGACCGGGAGCGTCTGAAAACCTGCATGAGGGAGATGGTAAGTGAGATGTTTTATTTTTTTATTTTTTGGACAGAACAGGAAGAACAGAACAGCAGCTAAACACCCTGAGCATCAGTTTAGCAGCTTTGTAGAGACTAATGCTCCAGGCTCTACCTCCACACCAGCCTACTTTACATTTTTATTTCCCTTACGGTAGCTTTGAGTTTTCATTTACAGCTGTTTGCGTGTCATCTTGTATATTGTGCTATTTGACTGGTATGCAGATAATACACAAATTCTCGCAGTATTGTGTTTCAAATGCTCACAACAATCAATTTTGTGTAATATAAAGCCTTTAAAAACCCTCTGTCCAATTTTTCCAATAGATCTGAGCAGCATTTGTTTTGCCTTCTATTCAATTTATCAAACTACCATTGTTAAAGTAATAGCATTTTAGACCACACTCTGTCCCTGCTGGGCTCCCATAGATTTATTAATTACATTCATACATTCTTCACTGACAATACGATGCATCTAGTCTCAGCTGACTGAAATAATGAAAAATATTGCGACTGCTATGATAAAATACGACTGTTGTGCCTCGCTCATTATGGACAGAGCCAATAACTGCGACTGCCAAAACAGAAAGTGATGCAACCCTCTTCACAAGTCAATTAGTGAACTGAGTGAATGGGACGCGGGGAAACAAGCATTTTTAGACAAACTTTATAACTACATCCAAACTAAAGTTTTCTTTATTATTACCACAGTTTCAGTTTGCACTTTATGTGAACTTTATTTGTTTTTTTTGTTAAGTTGTACTTAAACTTTGGCCTTATCCCATTTTTATGTGTACATGAGTAATGCTGTAAACACCATTTGATTCTTGTTGAACTGTTTATAGAAAATATTAACCATTTCATAAAAAATTACAATACTGTACAATGCTCAAAAGTAGGGATGCACTGATCTGATGCTGGGTTGAATATCGGCTCCCGACTCAGCTGGTATCCCATATAAATTGATATAATAAGGCTATTTGCTGGTCAGCGTTTGTCCAGAAAGCCTAATTTTTGAACTTTTATTTACATAAAGTTGTTCTGTCGTACTTGACAGATAAATAACAACACATTTGGATACATTTTGTCATTTATTTTTGTTAAATGGAAATGTCTGCACTGGTTTTGGTTAATATTGGGTATCGGCAGATATTTAAAGCCCTAGTGTTGGCAAAAGTGAAAGTACTTATGAGAGCTGAGCCACATTTCCACATTTATGCTTTACAGCTGTTACTACAGACACAAGTATTTAAAAGTACATTCTATAAACAAATACACAGAATATTTCACTGTTTGGTGCAAGTGTAGTTTTAAATACATACATAGGCCCTTTTTCAAAAACTGACAACTCACAATTTAATAGCTTATATTTTGTCTCTAAGCTTTTCCTTCTTTTGCTTTTCCTCAAATGATTATTTAGACAGAACATTGTAATTGCCAAAACATTTTTTCTCACATTTTGGTCGCCTCTTATCTCCTCAGGACAGCATGGGGCAGCAGGCCAAGCAGATCCGCACACAAGTGAAGAAGAACAGCGTCAAAGACAAGCTCAAACTGGTTCAGAACTTCCTCCAGAGACTGCGCTTTCTGGCAGACGAGGTTTACTTTCCAAACCTGACTCAATTTTATCCATAATCCTGTTTATTTGAGCTCAGGCAACACAGAAAAGCAACAACTGTTTGATTTCCATTGTCTCAGGCATATTTGCTCTGCTCTTGCAGCCTCAGCACAGTATTCCAGATGTGTTTGTGTGGATGATGAGTAACAACAAGAGGATCGCATATGCTCGTGTTCCCTCCAAAGACCTGCTCTACTCCATCGTGGACGAGGAGACCGGCAAAGACTGTGGCAAAGTCAAGGCTGTGTTTCTCAAAGTGAGTGCCAACCAAACAATCTGAACCAAACCATGTGTGTATATTTACAGATGTTACTGCCAACTTAGTGATAATGAAAAGGAATAGACCCAATATCCAATGTCAGTTCTCTTTCTTTAGGTAATAGAATGACTTTTAGTATTAAATCTTTTATCCTACTACATGGCGTCTTCAGATCTAGTGTCAGGGCAGATCGAGGGGAGTAACAGCCCTCAGGACAAATGTGTCCTCTGTCCTCCTCTATGTCCTCTATGTCCTACAGCATCACACCAGTGTTCTCTGTTGTTTAACTTGAAATGTTTCCTCTGGAACGTCTTCATCTTAAAACTGAGCTTTACTTTTAGGGCTAAATATGAAATGTGAACCTTTTCCGCTCACTTTATGGTATAATGTTTTTTCAACATTCCAAATACTGTCATGCTTGGAAAATTATATTTAAAATTTCCATGACTTTTCCAGGATTTCCATGACCGTGGGAACCCCGTCTGTAGCTTTTCAAAGCAAACTGGCTACTGTAATAATAATAATAATAATAATCCTGTATCTATTTATATTGTTTGCTATATTGAACCAGTAGCCTTTTGAAACATATTTTATAAACTTTTTATAAGCTTTCAATTCTAATGATGTATATTTCCAGAGCAACAACAGGGACATTATTAATTATATTTTTTTCAATATTTCTCCTTTGTGTAATTCTCAGTAGTACTTGTTGTTTGCATATGGCGGTGAAACTGGCTACTGTAATAATAATAATAATCCTGTAGCCTATCTATTTATATTGTTTGCAATATTAAACCAGTATTTTATAAACTTTCAATTCTAATTATATATATTTCTAGAACAACAACAGGGACATTATTAATTATATATATATTTTTTTTCAATATTTCTCCTTTCCCTCAGGCCAAATAGTATTTGTTGTTTGCACATGCCGGTACTATTCCTTCTTTTAGCAGACAGGAATATCTGCAGTTGTTGAATCTATAGCAAAGAAGAAATTGCCAAGTTGCTTTTTCAGTTTAAGCGTCTTGGATGAGCTGCGAAACAGTTCTGAACTGAAGAAGCATCTTGGATGAACTAAACTAAATGAAATAAACTTTTGTCCAGTTGACAACTTGAATTTCTCCTTTGCCGTGGATTCTACTGGGACGACTGAGGGATTTTACACACATTGTTGAATCTATTTTCTCTTAGCTCCATTATCCTGCTTTATTTATCACTCCACGTCTAAAAATCTGTCCACTTACCCTTCATCACAGTTACACGTGACACCTTTATAGAGCAGAGTGATGTTTGAAACCCAGGAATTGCCGCAGTCATTGTAGTAAATACTAGTAGTAATAAAAATAGATGTTTGCAGTCCTCTTATGTCAACCCATTATGAAGATGTACAGTGATTTGACTCTTGACATTACACTTAAGACACTCCACACACTTAGTTACAGTCCCTAAATGTTTGCCAAAGGAAGGGCATCTGGAGCAAAAATCTGCCAAATTGCTGTTACGACCAAATGATCTGATCCTCCAGAGATCAGGTTGTGGATAGTTTTGTCTTACTGAAACTTTCTTTTAAATGTGCTGTGGAATCTATTTTACGTGATCTGCTGAGTCTGCATTGGTCCAATAACTGCGAAGAGGCAAAGAAAATCATTTGGATAAAGAACAGAGCTGATTTGAGTTGAGCTGGTGTTTTTAACGAGGCTGTGTGGGTATTTTCAGGAAAATGGATGGTTCATTTCAGATACTAAGGAATAAACTCTATACAGATCTTTATTAAATCTCCAGACTAATAATAAAGGTTATAAACAGAAAAAGCTGGATCGGTGCATTTCTAATTCTAATTAACTTCTCATATTATATTATTGAATATTATACCACAAATAATAAATAAATAAACGATAAACCTTTATTATTAGTCTAAGTACTGTCTAAATACACTTAAATAGTGTAAAATGAAGAACACTATACACCACCGCTACTTCATAAAGTGTCAAAAAGTATCATATAGTCTCAACATTTTTTCACTGTGAAAAAATCACCCAAAAAGAGGAGTTTTCTAGTAACACTCTACTTGTGTTGAGCCTTCTTCCTTTTTCAAAGTAGTAGTTTTAGTTTAGTTTAGTAGTAGTTTTAAATAATTTTAGTGTAAACCCCATATGACACAGTAAAAGTGTTTAAAATAACAACAGGTGAGTTGAACTGACACTCTTGAATTATCGCAAATTAAACAAAACACAAATTTTGCATTATAACATGACTCAAAACTCACAAGAGGCAATTTTGCGTAATATAGGACAAACATTTTTTCACTGTGAAAAAATCACCCAAAAAGAGGAGTTTTCTAGTAACACTCTACTTGTGTTGAGCCTTCTTCCTTTTTCAAAGTAGTAGTTTTAGTTTAGTTTAGTAGTAGTTTTAAATCATTTTTAGTGTAAACCCCATATGGCACAGTAAAAGTGTTTAAAATAACAATAGGTGAGTTGAACTGACACTCTTGAATTATCGCAAATTAAACAAAACACACATTTTGCATTATAACATGACTCAAAACTCACAAGAGGCAATTTTGCGTAATATAGGACATGTAAATTACTAATAACAGTTTTAAAACTTATTTGTAGATGTTTTTTTCTCTGCCCTAATATTAGTTAATGTATCGAAAAGTTCTAATAACTCATCATATTATGTTATATTATAGTAAGTATATTAAATAGTAAGTTGTATTTTTGTTTTTGTTTTTTTCATTTATATAGCACTTTTCACATTCATTCAGTCCATACACTATCGACCTCTCTGACCGTCACTCACCCACACACCACTTTCATACTGGGCCATGTGGGTGAAGTACCTTGCCTAAGGACACAACAACAGTTTTTTTTCAACGTGCGTCCTGCTGAGAATATTACAGAATATTATGCCACAATGATACCAAAGTATTTAGACAATAGGATTTGATTTTCAACGACAGAATATTATGCCACAATGATACCAAATTTATTTAGATTTTCAACATTAAATCATAGTTATTTCTTTTATTTTGAGGAAAAGAAAACGCACACAAAAATCTTGTAGAGGTGCAAATGTAGAGAAGAGCCATTAAAAGTGAAAAAAATGCATAGCACACTCAGAAAGCTTATTTAAATATTTAAATTACCTTTCGGCAAAAACGTCTTCATCAGATCATTTTTCTTGCTTTGGACCTCAATTCTTTCTTTTATATGACCATATCTGTCTAATCCCTCAGTGAATGTGACTTTTTAGTGTCTTGTTCAAATGAGTATCTGGTTTCGATACTAGTTTTAGCATTTATTAGTGATTTTTGATACTTTTGACAACACCACATAGGACAGTTACACATAGAACATCTTCATAATAATCTGTTTTGATAATATTTTGATAGTTTGGTCATGTAAAGTTGATTTTCTCTCCACAGTTGCCCGGTAAGAAGAGCTTCGGTCCGGCCGGGTGGACAGTGCAGGCCAAGCTGGAGCTGTACCTGTGGCTGGGTCTGAACAAGCAGAAGAAGGACTTCCTGAACGGGCTGCCCAACGGCTTCGAGGAGGTCAAGGCCTCCAAGAGCAGCCTCCAGTCGGTACCACCCGTCACCCTCGTCTACAACAGTGAGTGTGACGCACAAGGGACTATACAGGATATTACTTCAGACCGGTTCATCTCAGTCTTACAATATTGCTTCCAAATAAAGGTTCTTTTAACAGACCAGTGTGTTATTTTTTTACACATACCTTGACATGTTTCTGCTGCCTTCACACTGATCTGTTAAAAGAACCGTTATCTCAAAATAAGGTAGATGTTATGTAAGTGAGGAATATTAAAGCAGGTACTACAGAAAATAACTGTATTTTATTGTAAGCGGAATAAAAGAAGTGCAATATGAAGCTGCATTATAGAGCTTCATATTGTTTTATATTGTATTTTTATTATGTTTAAAGGCCGCTACACACTATACGGATTTTTCCCCATTATGGCAGCGATTTCTTCTCTCCGAGTTCGGAGTGACCCGATTTTTTGTCTTTGTGCGTGATTTTGAAGTATCTGTGCTCCTTCAGTGTGCTGTCACTGTCAGATTGTGACCTCCAAACGTCAGCAACGCTACGATAACAAACGATAAAACAGAGCGTCAGGGGCAGAGGAGTGACAGACTCAGAGACGCAAGATACAAACTCAGGAAATACCGAAAATAAAGACTTTATTACTCACCTCTCACAAAGTGGTAAATTTTAACTGTTTTGTCTATAGAAATAGTTCATGGAAATAGTTCTTGGCAAATAAGGCCACAAAACTGCACTATTAATCCAGTTTGAAGCATTATTTAAAAGTAAAAATGTGAGATAGTTCCTCATGTGTGTTTATTTCCATCCACAAGGCGAACAGATCGAGGTGAAGCTGCAGTTTAGCCATAGTGAATCTACTTCCTGTGGACTTGATCTCCAATCTTTATGCTTTAAAAATCCTGTATCTGAAGTTTTGCACCACGTTTCACACATAATAATAACACATTTTTGACTTGTGTCTGAACTAGAAGTGCAGAGCTCTGATCTTTTGAACACTAAAGAGTGTCAGAGCGAGTGGTTTTACTGTAGACAGGCAATTGCTGACAGGATCGCGCTCACAACTTTATATCCTGTGGTCCGCAGACATGTCCCGCTGCAGTGTTTCTGATCAGAGATTTTAAGTCTCGTAAGATTTTTGTTGCACATTTAAAAATCATTTAAGACCGAAAAATCCTGTAGTGTGTAGCAGCCTTTTAGCACAATATTTGACTGTATCATCATGAGAACTGCCAAATGAATGAAGAACAGGCTGACAACTAAACTAGGACAAAAAGTATATGACTATAAAACCAGTCAGTGAACTAGTCTAAACCAGGACAGTTTGATCCACGTTCACAATAAAGGGTCCAGGAGTTTGCACCACTAAAAGCTCCTGAACCGCACTTTTAAATGAGAAAGAAAATCGAATCTGTGGGATGAAATTAGTCGTTGTAATTGTTTTCCCCTTGGAGTCAGTTAAGTTCCAAACCAAAGTTAAATAAAGTTAAAGTTACGGATTCGTCGCTGGGGGAGCATTGATCTCTGTATCGTTTCTTAAGAGGTATTTTTTGTCCGTTGTAACAGTGAAGCAGGTGTTCCAGCTCAGAGCCCACATGTACCAGGCCCGCAGCCTCTTTGCAGCAGATAATAGTGGACTGTCCGACCCCTTCGCCAGAGTCTTCTTCTCCACGCACAGCCAAGTCACAGAGGTAAGAGTCCGTGCATTTGCGTTCCTGGTTTGGTTTGATCCTGGTTTAGTTCTGGGTTTAGTCCTAGGTTTAGTACACATTACACACTACAAATTTCTCTGATCTGGCCAAGATTTTAAACGTTTTATCAGGTTATTCATCTTGTTTTTATATTTTTTTTATCTACTTACTAGTTCTGAGGCTGCTTAATTCTAGTCTAGAGGTAGTTTATTTTAAAATAATTTGTCAAGTAAAATGATCTGTAAGATAATTTCACAACTTTTAAGTCATTTTCTGGCACATTTAAGTGTTTATATTTTAAGCTTTTTCAGAGGGCTCCAGGTTTAACCCCCAAATCACGGGTGGGCACTAGATGTATATAATTTGGCCAACATATCAGGACAATATTCGCACTTTTTAGCATATCGGCAATGGGCCTTGAATCTCCAGAAGAACCCGATATTTTATTCTTATTTTTTTAGGTATTCTTGCCTAAAAAATAAGAATGCAGACTGCAAAAAAGCTTGGGCAAAATGTAAGATATAAACACTTAAATCTATATGAAAATGACTTAACACTAGTAAAATTATCTGTCCGTGCAGCAAGATCATTTTACTTGACAAGTTATCTTAAAATAAACTCCCTCTAGACTAGAATTAAGCAGTCTCAGAACTAGTAAGTGGATAATAAATCTGAAAACAAGATGAATAACCTGATATAAGTTTTAAAATCTGAGAAATTTGCAGTGCAGGTTTATTTGAGCGCTTTAGTGTGAATATTAGCAGCACTTATGTCTGGAAAAGCTAAACGATATCGCCATTAGCCATGAAAAACAAACATATAGGGCGATCTGGAGTGGTTTTCTCCAGTTTTCCACATCCAAAAACATGCTCTATAAGTAAAATTACGCATCGCTGGTCAAATTCTGTCCAAAGTCTGGTTATAGATCCAGAGCCGAGTCCCCGGGCACTGCTCCTGCCGCACTGAAGGTCAAATGCAGAGGACAAACACTAAA